>MU226134.1:1169585-1185808 GCA_018584345.1 Thuja plicata
CCTTCCACATAGTCAAATCGATCTACATGGAGGGCATACGCTTCTGATTTAACAAATTGTATTTGTGAAAAGAAATCAATGTATTATGTCCACATATACTTTCCTTGAAGAGGGAAGATAGCATTGTATATAAAGAAATATAGGAGGAATGCCTCCTTAAATCTGATTATGTAAACATTTGTCTGTGAAATGTAATGAGGAATGCCTCCTTAAATCTGATTATGTATCTTTCTGGACCTAGGTCCCGGGCAAGGGTAGAGGTTTTCTTAACCCCGTTCTTTCCTACCAGCGCCCGCACTGAACGGGGTTGTACTATTCATTACTTATATTAATAAATTATTTGGCCTTGGCCTTTTACCGATCAATAATAATAATAATTGATGATATGATGGATTACATGAAATGGGGTACAAAATTATATTACTTTTCAATTAAAAGTTGAGAGATTAAGGAAGGAAGCTTTGTGACAAGAACAATCAAAATTCTGTAAGCGAAGGTTTCAAAGATGCTGGAATTTTGACTTGTTGTAAAGATGATGTCGACAGAGAATGAAAACGATCAAACATTGCAAATCTCAAACAGACCTAGTTCGGAAAATCAAATTTCCTATCTCCAGTAAAAATCTTATGTAGTTAGTAGTTAGTAAAACAGTTTGGAAAATTTGTTTTGGATTTTTGGATTTTTGGCCAAAGCCAAATTCGAAAGGTAGGTAGTTATTAGTTAGTTTGTTGATTAGTTTTTTCAAAAGAAGTTTTTAAATTTTAACGTAGGGTGGTGTCTCTTCACCCTAAAGGGGTGTGAAAACTATTCATCCACATATATATGTGGTGTAAAATGCAAACAAATAGAAACTTTATATATTGGATAGTTGGATCAACAACTTGTAACATGAACTTGGATGTACCATTTTTTTCAAAATCAATAAAGATAAGTGTTTTTTCTTGCATCTGTGGGAATTGATTCAATTTCATTTTCGATTAGTCCCTTGGATAAAATCTTTTGATTTTCTTCAAAGTGATAGTTAGATGTTGCATACTTTTGATTAAATTTACAGCTTTATTATCAATTGGTCTTTTCATCTTGCATGGTTAAATTCAATTGATTTGTGGCCACAATCAATCAGTCTATCATTTGAAAAGATAAATTCAACTGAAATAGTTGTGGATTTATCTTGAGATACATGCTCATTTGAACACCTTTGAAGTGATATTTTTCTTGCAAACTGTCTCTGAGGTTGTACATAGGGTTGGGATGATTTTGACTCTATTGCATGTGATAGAATAAGGCACTGATCTATTCATTTATTGGATTATGGTTATTCAATTCATTGTTTAATTTTTGTGACATCCTATCCATCTGTTCATTTCATTTTGCATACATATTTACTAAACATTCTTTCAATTACTCAAAGTTTTTCAGTCTTGCAGTTTATGATATATTGCTTTTAGTTAGATTTCTTTCAAGTGCCTTTGCCATACTTGAGAGAGAGGATTTGAGGTGTGTTCTATCTGCTTTAAAAAGCCTTAAGACTTGAAGGATAAGTTTAAGATATAGGCCTACCAGCCTTGGTTCTGCAGAGCTAGAATTGCAGAAGGTTCAACCTTGCCTTAGTTGAATCTTGTTAGTTGGCCAAATCATTTGGGTTTCCCAGCATTGGATTGGCATGTCCATAGGAAATCTAATCTGTTGATTTGAGCACCAACACAACCTTTCTTTGATGATCTTCCCTTTTATCCTCTCATTTGTAGATCTGCAAATGTAAGTCTGATATAAACTCTTCTTCCTCCCCTCATATACACTTCACAAATTCTCAATATAACTTCCCAAGAGTGGTGTCTCTTCCACTTTCTTAATTACCCCTTACCCAATCTTAACTGTTGTTCTTTATTTCTAATTCAGGGCTATTTCTAAATTATTTTCCAATTCCAACCTGATTATTCTATATTTTATTTTCCAATTTCTCTTGCCACCTTCCTGTCCCCTTTCAAATGAACTATTCTCCCTTTTATAACTTATGTTGGGAGTCACAACCCTTCATTACATGCCCAACTCTTCATTACATGCCTCTTGACAATCCAAAAAACTTAATTAACTTGTAATTATATTTTATTATTATTTACTTTTTTATATTTTAATTTTATTTATTATTATCTATTATTAAATCCTATTTCAGAAAAGACATTACACTATTAAGAAGAATTTTAAGTTGGACACCTAGGCTTGGGGCATTTTGCACATGAAGAATAACAATAATTCTTCTAAAAGGTCTTTGTGAGGGAAAAAAGAAATTATTATATTTTAAAATTGAATATTTCCCTCCACATATATAACGAGGATTTGAGCTCATTTGTGAGTTAGAATTGAAAATGTGATATTGCTATGCTATTGGAATGTGTTGGTATATTTGTTAAAAGTTCACATAATTTGTTAGAAGGTTTGTGATTATTACGTGGACTATTATAATATGTTATGTATCCATATATATGTTTGTTGAGTTGTTAACAACTACTCATTTATTTAGAGGATTTGTTTCCTCTAAAATAGGATTTCGAAATCCTATAAATATGGAACTTATTTGGTTGAATGATATCGCATATCAGAATTTTATGTGTTCGTAAACTCTATAGAATGAACCTGAATTCTGCCAAAGCTTCTTGAGGAGGAAAACCCTCTTGGAGTAATTGGTTTTGGGGATGAAAACTCCCCTAGCTAGCTGAGTGATTTCATATAGAGATCACCATTGTGCTTCAAATCAAAGTTCCAATTTTGGGTAGTAGATTTGAAGACTTTGCAATGTTTTGATGTTGCAAAATTTTGATTTGGTTTGAGTTGAGATTGCTGAAGATACTTTGGGCGATTTGAAGAAATCTATATGCCAGGCCATACCATTCTCCCTGACAGGCTGTACCATTCATTTTTAGCCTTTTGTAAGGTATGCTCTCCAAGTTTGATTCTCTTAATTTTCTGTTTGGAGTTGCCATTTGTCATCCTTGTAGGCCATAAATAAGCGGTGTGCATCAAAAGCTTAAAAAGGACATACCATTTTGTACCAACCATACCATGCCTGTAAGCTGGCGTGTGTATTGCTAGGAGCTGATGCCTAGTTTAGGGGTCGTAATGCAGTTTGGTGGCGTTTCCTCTCCAAGCAGTTTGGCAGTGAGATCTTGCAATTTGGTGAAGTTGTCATGCATAAATGGTGTTGTACCTACTAAACCAGCGCCATTATCAGACATGTACTTAATTGAAAATTGTTATCAATCTCATTTAATCATCTTCCAATGGATTGAGTTGAAGTTTGGGTGTGCTATGAGGTGTCCTTCCAACTCATGAGTGATAGCATATTTGAGTTTGCGTTAGTGAGTTACTGAATGATTATCTTGCTAGATGGATGAGCTTTCCACGGTCCATGAATAAATGCAAAATGTTCTCTGGATTAAACCGTGTTATCTTTTCAATCGACATTTTATATCGCACTCAGTGATCAATCATTAGGAACAGGAAAAAAGAAATAGGGTTGTAGATAAATCTTTATTAAAGGTGTAGTTGCAAATTAAAAAATACAAAAAATAAAATCAAAAGACAAGTTCACAAAATTAAGAAAAAGAAAGAAAAAAAGGGGGAAGGTAAAAACAAGATTGAAAAACAAAGAATAATGATTAGCTCTTTATCTTGTACTTTCCTCTCCTCCATCTATTATTCTTTACTTTTTAATCTTTTTTTTAACCTTTCCCCCAATTTTTCTTTCTTTTAATGTCTTTCTTTTTCTTTTCTTTTTTGTGAACTTGTCATTTTATTTTTAATTTTATATTTTTGTATTCCTCTCCCTCTGCAACTACACCCTTGATAAGGATTTGTGTCTGCTCCTATTTCATTTTTCGTCTTCCTGACGATGGATCATTAAGTGTGACATGAAACGTCAAGTGTAAAACATTCACAGCATGATCCAAAAAACTTTTTGTCGTTATCTTGATGCCCAGACCTATTGCAGAATGTCTCTAAAGCAAAATATCACACCTGTAAAGTCATAATATTCAGCTATCATCAAGGTATATTATTTTTGTTTCATGTTGGGTGAGTTTGTTAATGATTTTGTGGTTCTGCTTGGGCTGTTAAATCAGCAGCTAATCCTCTTATTTTGGCGTTTACAATACATATGACCTAACCTTGTCATGCTTTCGATGGTCATACCACCGAAAACTACTATTCCGATGCACATTTGAATTGTAATACTAGGTAGTAGTATCGCCAGTGGTTTAATCTTTGCTTATCACTAATGTACTTAACCCACTAAACAAGTGGTTAATTTATAATAAGCTTCTCACTGAATAAGTGGAAGTGCCCATTTGTTTCCCACTAAATAAGTGGAGGATTTGTATTTGCTGACCATTGAATAGGTGAAATAAGATTGAGTTAATTTCCAGTATTGCATATGCAGTCCACTGAATAAGTGGTCTTGGTTGGCTTGCTGCCTAATACTTTACTTTCTGCTGCTGCAACTTAATTTGATATGTAGATCCTTCACCATATGCTTTTACCTTGCCCATTCTGGGATTGGGGTGATCTGAAAGTGGAACAGATATTGTTTTGTCTCATTTCAGTTGGTGTAATTTTCAAAAAAAATATAGGTGGTCATTCATTACAAATTTACAAGCCACCTGCATCTTGAAGACTTCTTGCATCTATAGACAACTCTAACAGAATTATCCTTTTCACCATGCTAAGACCCTAAACTATCTTATGTGTCACCTCAAACCCCTTAAATATTTTCCTACTTTGTGCCAAGTTTATAGGGTCATTGTCTATAGAGAACTAAGGTTCTTCCTTATTTGCCTAGTTGTAAATAGCCATATGTTGATTTTGGGAATTAGAAAAGAGTTCTCTTTATCTGATGTCTAGTTCAACATTCTATGGCTCTTTTGCTGATACGAGTTTGATCCGCACACCTACTTTGATCAGCTTCTAATGTGTTCATTCATTAGCAGCTGATATCATCAGATTTTTTTCAGTGAAGTTCAGGTCACCGCCTTCTTGGTCACAGACTACAATGCCAGCTTTAGGGTTCAGGGTACACTCCTTCGAAAAAGAAAAAAAAAATCTCCTCCTTCTCCTAACTCTCATGCTAACTATTTGTATTTTTTAAATCTGCCTTTTAATTAAAATGCCACTCATGCAAACAATATTTGTCTTAATGCAAAATATTTTAACTTCAAATAAACTCCTGCAAACTAATGATTTTTTTTAATATACCCCCCTGGCTAAGAACTCCCGTTCTTTTACTACATGAATATGTGTTCTTTCTTTAAATATTTCCCTTTAAAAAATTAAAAAAACTTTTACTTATGCAACCAGCTCCTTTCAATTTTTCATTTGAATGTCTAGTGTTAAAATCACCATTCAACTAAATAAAAAAAGGTCAAAAGAAACTTCAAGCAATTCACTTACTTTTCAAAAAAAAAACTTCATGGAAAATTTGATGTGATGGAAAAACAAATTGGGGTAAAATCACAACAAAGAATGCAATATCGATGCTAGTAACAGTAAAGATACACAACAAACGAAGAAAAGTGTAGTGTGCATAAAAAAACAAAGTCAATGAAAAATGGAAAACTTGCATTGACGGAGTGCAAATGCTGTGTCCCCCAAGTCCAGTCAGGCATAGCCAAGGTTTAGCCAGAGCATGACCCTACCCCCTCAAGTACTCTGTGGGTGTGTCCCAAATGTACCCATTGGATACCAGAGGTGGCAAGGCCATGCCCTATTAATTCCAAATGTACTCTTGCTCACACTCATATTTGATTCAGTGAAGGGACCCAAATTTGCAGAACTTGGTAAAATAGATCTATTTTATCATCTTGCTGCTAGAGGTGATTGGATGCAAAGTACAAACATCTTGCTAGTATGAATCAGGAAGAGTTGCTGATAAACTCTCTCAGAGACTGGTTGTCATCATGAACCCTTTGCATTTGGAATTTCCTCAACACAAGCATTGGGGATCATATGGATACACTAACCACCCTTGTTGAACTCTGAAGGTTTCACATTGTAGTTAGGGAGCAATTTCAAGGATTCTCAAGCTCAAATTCAGTCCTCGTCATATTATGTATTGACATTAGTTGGTGGGTATTTGAATCTTCACAATCTAGTTAATTCCTCTATTGTTCTGCTTGTGCCTGCATGTGTTATTTTTTGGGAAATGGTGACTGGAATATTGCATTGCCTCACCCTAACAAAAAAAGCTGTGAGATACCAATAGCACGCACTTATTTTTATTTATTTCAATTGTGATAATAACAGGACACACTTACATACACCTCTCATCACAGCATGGCACATAAAATTTCCTTCAACCATTTCCTGTTATCCTCCTCCCTTTGGAGGTCTGGATTCAAAATTTCAAGGGTCTAGGTGCTATAGGCACCCATCAATCCATTAAGTTACCCAGTGTACCATCATTTTCGAATGCTAGTGGTGAATCTAGAACAACCTTTCTCCCTGTATTTTTGCCATGATGAGACTGCTCTGTGGAGAGGTGTGGGTCACATCCACTTGCTAGAATTCTGACCTTTTTTTTCTCTTTTTTTTGTTGAGTGCCTTGACTTTTCCTTGCCTATTAAATGTGGATATCCACAGCTGATCTGTCTATGCTAGTTATTGTAAAGTTGGATGATCTAGATATATGTTGGCAAATTCCTTAGAATATGGTAGGGATGACTACCAGCATGCAAGGTGCCTATCAATGACCGAGGGTGACCCAATTCTGCAAAATTTCCCAATGAACTAAGAATCAGAACCAAAACTCCCATATGAGGTGAGCACCATGCTAGATATGCAGCACGGTAAATATTATATTGAGACCAATTTTCATTCTCACTGCAGCATGCAATTTAAATATTGTCAACAGTTCAATTGCAGCCATTGGTTTGTTTTGCTCCACACAGAGGCAATTTTTAGTGAGTTTAAGCCTTCACCAACATTATCACAGGATTTGTGACATTAGCCATAGAGTGCCTCCGTTAACTTCACCATAGGCTAGCACCCAACCATTCTGATAAATTTCTATCTTTTCAAGAACGCCATGCTTGAAAGGAGTAAGGAAACTACATCAACTTCAACAATGCATCTCCACTTCCCCATGAGGAATCTCATGAAGATTATCCAAGCAATGAGCAGTGGTTTTTTTAGTGGCTAATATTCGCCAGTTGGCTAATTTTGGAAATTTGAGAATCCAAATTTGGCTAATAATTCAAGATTTAAGGCAAGCTAAATCGCCACATTTTTACAAAATTGTTTTAGAAATATTCAAATCGTCAAATAATTTATTTATTAAAAATTTGAACCCAAAAATTCACCACAATATTTTATTCATGATTAGATTTGATTCGCCCAAATTTTACAAGTTATTGTACAAATCTAAATTAATTCGCCAATAATATATCATAATTATTAATTGTAGGGCTGTCTCACCAATATTTAGTTTTCACCATTGATTTAAAATATAATCTAGTGATCCTCATTATATTCCATGAGGTAAAAGTGTTAGTATTTAATTTGTAATGCTTATGGAGGCTGAAATTTTTTTTGGATTATTGATCTCAATAGAAATCAATGGTCTTAAAGAAATTTTGGGTCCCATTAGAATTAAAAAATATCAGTACATTTATCTCAAACAATATAATGAGGGTTATCAGATTACATTTTAATAAATGGTAGCAACTAAATCCCTTAACCCATTAAAGATTTCCACATGTAGCCCAATAATTTTCTATAAGATTTTTATTTTTTTAAATGAAAGTATTTCCATGGTGATTAAAGAATTTCTTGCTATTGTTGAGATTCGCCAATATTTTCTACAAGAAAATTGTGATTCAAAAATAATCGTCAATAAGAATTTTTATTTTTTTTCAAAAAATTTAGAAATTTGCCAATAGAAAAAAACAATTCAAGAAAATGGAAGATTCGCCTACATTTTATATCTTTTTTCGGAGGGGGGTTTCTTAAAGTTATCCCTGGCAATGAGGTACCATGCCCATAAAATCTTAACACTCCTAAACAAAAGCTTCATGACCATCACTCCGCCTAGGAATAACCTTTGTATGCCTAGGGTCTTTTGTTAAAGGATTAATTCTCTCATAGATTGCAAACTTGGTGAGGAACCGAGTACTCACAAGATTTTATTTACCCAAGTAATCACAAGTTTAACTTGCCAGAAACCGATGCCAAGTTTTTTGAAAAACTCGTCTAATTTTTGGGCAAAGATCAAGCTTTAACTCACTACAGCACTGAACATAACCCCAATGCAGAAAACACACAGAAAAAATGTGATTTTTAGCATTTAAAACCCCCCATTCAACCATATTGAACACACAGCAACATTCGAATACTCTAGAAAAAATTGGAATAATTTTTTACGAGATTTGAAGAACTTTTTGGTATTTCAAATTTGCGTCAGAATAGTTCTTTTCTTTTCCTTTTTTCTAAAGAATATAATTTATAATCATTTCTAATTTTCAATCGTGTAAAATTTATGTATTTTACTGAATTGAATTTGATTCAATATATGTAAATTTGTTTAATAATTAAAATTTAAATGATTTACACTTATTTGAATAAAAAAAATCTTTTTTGCATATGGGGTTTACATTGTAGGGTTCAAGATGTTCTTTTTTTCAAATTCATTAATTCACTTCATATTACTGAGCTTTTCAATTATATTTCAATTTTACATAATTTTATTTTTTAAACCACGTTCAAATTGTTATATTTCTTTAACACTTTTTATCTTATCAATATTGCAGGTTAATATACAATGGTATCTGGCCCTACATCAAATTCAGACTCAACAAGTGGCGGTCATCCTGCTGGAACTAAAAAAACCTTAAAAGTTGTGGACCTGTTGAAAATAAGTAGTAATGGGAATGGTAGCAAGGACTATGATTCATATCTAGTGCTCGAAGAAGGTGTCATGCCCACAACATGAAGAAAACTTAGATAGACATCATTTATCAGAAAATCGTCTTATTTATAAGACCCCACAATTTTCTGGGAATTCCGATCCAAGAGATTAATGTGTCAAGATGATAATTCTGCAT
Organism: Thuja plicata; assembly: GCA_018584345.1. NCBI lineage: Eukaryota > Viridiplantae > Streptophyta > Pinopsida > Cupressales > Cupressaceae > Thuja > Thuja plicata. The sequence continues at coordinate 1,178,675 of MU226134.1, forward strand.
TGACATAAGTTTTTATGCTGCAATTCTCCTTGGTGTGAGTCGTGATATATATATATATATTACACGAGTATCAAACAATCAGCAATTTTAGTTATCAAAAGCAAAGGTCACCAATAAGGAGATGCCACCTTTAGAAGGAGGAGATGTAACTTTGGGAAAGACTCTTCTGCTACAAGGGAGAGATATATATCGAAGATCTGCATTGAAGGAGAGACACAGATCAAGGATTAATCTGATATAAAGAACTCAGATCGAGTTATACAGGCTTTGTGCATTACATCAGTATTTCGGTCTGAATGCTTAACATTTTATGCAACCAATCTGCCTATATTCATTTACAGATATTGGTTTTAAAGTACTTAATACAATCAATATGCTTATATGCATCAATAAATATTGTTTACAATAAGATTGATTTCTCTCTCTCTCTATATATATATATATATATATCCCATAATCAATTAAATGTAAAGTTGGACAAAGTAAGTTAGCAAGATGCAATTTACCAGCTCCCCCAAACTAAGTGCACCACCCCAAGGGATGGAGCTGGTCATAGTCGGACTTTCCTGCCTCTTGTAGGCCGAGAGGCGAGTTGATTACCCAAGGGATGGAACTGGTCATAATTGGACATTCCTGCGCCTTGTGGAATAATGATTACCCCAAGGGATGGAACTGGTCATAATTGGACATTCCTGCCCCTTGTGGAATAATGATTACCCCAAGGGATGGAATTGGTCATAGTTGGAGGTTCTTGCCCCTTGTGGGATTTGGATCATTGTGCATTCTTGGGCTTAGTTGGGTTGGGCAGTTTAATGGTGCCCTTTCAAGTTTCCTACCAGACTACGTTATGATTGGTTATGAGATAGTTAGCGAGTCATAATAATTATCATATCTGCTTATTCACTAACTAATACATTTATTCGTTATTTCTCAAATTATTAATAATTAATTAAGTTCACTTTAGTATGCTATTGTTGGAAATGTTGTTTTTTGAGAAAAAAACAGGCTAAATCCATCTTGGGGACAGTACAAGTGGTATAAGAGCATCATTCTTATTAGCATGGGGGACGAACAGTAATTGATGCAACTTAGTCAAGGGGCTTCAACCACTCTAGAGATGGAAAAGAGGAAGATTACAAGCCAATACAACACAAGGAGTCAACAAATGGAACATGAATTGAAGGCCTTTATGGAGAAAAATGAGCAAACAACTCATACTCTATTTCAAACCCTACAAAATTTAAACATTACCATGAATACTCCTAGACCCAATCAAAGAAATGAGAGAGATGTCACTCCTAGCCAATCTGAAAGTGACAATAGAACTACATTAGGATCACCCCAGAAACAACGCAGCCTCCCTACTTAACTAGGGAACGGCTATCAAGGGGAGATGAGGAGATTAACACATCCAACCCTAATTTGAAAAAACTTTCCCAAACACATGCAAGGCTTGACCCTGAAGTCAAGAAGAGCATCTGCTTCATGATATATTGTGAGGCCAAGTTAAAAAGTATTCATAAAAAGGGGAAGAATCAAAATCGAGATTTACAACACAAAGTAGGTAAGTTGACCATCCCTAACTTTGATGGGTTGGGAAAAATCACAGCCCATTCAAGGGTCCAAAAAATAGAGACCTACTTATCTCTCAACCCAACGTTAGACATACTTATCTCTCAAACCAATGTTTGAAGAAGAAGCAATTAAATTAGCCATATTGCACCTAGAAGGGGTCGCCCATGATTGGTGGCACCATGGCTTAATCACCCAAAACCATTGAAACATAAAACCCTATGATGCCTTCACAAAGAAACTCATTGAGAGGTTTGACTAAAAACATCCTAAAAGATTCTTCAAATAATTAACAAGAATAAGGCAAGTAGGAACCTTAAAGATTATGTAGCATAGTTTCAAAGACTAGTAGCTATGGTCCCCAAAATATCCAAGGGAGGCTAACCCATCTATTTATAGAAGGATTATTGGGTGTCATCCATTGCCTAGTAAGCGCTTTTAACCCTACCACACTCCAAGAGGCAATCCTAAAAGCCATAGGTCTTGATGTTGTCCAAACAAGAGAAAAGGGATATTCTAGACACACAACGTCAAAGATAAAACTTTCTACAATAAGGGCATAAAAGAACCTTTCATTTCTAGAGATGGCTGTGATGATTTAGGAAGAAAAAACATATGCTTCCAATGCAAGGAAAATGGGGGCCTGAGCATATATTTGTGAGCAAGACGAGAGTAGAAAGAAAAAATTGTGCTACAAATGCAAGAAGGAATGGAGGCAAACACATTTGTAATCTAAAGGATCTTAAAAAAACTTGTGTTTCAAATGTAAAGAAAAATGGGAACCAGGACATATATGTGGGAAAAGAAGTCAAGCCCACAATATAGAAGCAACATCCAATAAAGAAACAAGTGAGGGAAGAGAAAACCCAAGCAAGGGAATGAAGTACAAAGGTGAGGACGAGGAATATGGAACCTTGGCCTCCATCTCAAAGGCATCCAAGCATCATCCTTTCAGAATCCAAGGTGATATTACGGGGCAAAATGTGACAGCCCTTGTAGATAGTGGAACAACCCACAAATTTATTGATGAAAATTTGGTTGCAAGATTAAAATTAGAAGCATAAGACTTTAAAGGCTTTAAGGCCTTGGTTGTGATTTTGGGTAGCCCATGGTTACACTCCTCGAGTTGCTTCATACTAGACTTCCCAAAATTAGAGATTTGTTTTGTACATAACAAAAAGAAGATAGTTTTAAAAAGACTATTCAATGGGTCCCCAAGAGCGATTTCATCCAAAAGGATGGACAAGTAGCATGGGCCGCCCAATTTTTGATCCTAGACAAATCTTCCACCAAAGGGAAATCAATCCATATTGACGTACAACTATTGAACAAACATAAGATCTTTAGCAACATCCCTTTGAGATTCCCACCAAAGAGAATTTGAGCACTCTGTTGAATTAGAGGAAGGGGAAAAACCTACTGTCACCACTCCCTACTACCATCCTCGTAAATATAAGGAAAATTTTGAAAAGGCCATAAAAGAATTGTTAGAAATGGGACGTATCCAACCAAGCTCTAGTCCTTTTGCCTCTTTTGTTGTATTTTCAAAAAAGAAAGATGGCACAATGAAAATGTGCATTGATTACAATGCACTCAATAAAAGGACAATAAATAACCAATAACCCATCCCTCGAGTTGATGAATTAATTGATGAACTTCATGGAGCGATATACTTCTCAAAAATTGACCTATAGTCAGGGTACCACCAAATCAGACTAAGGGAGTAAGATACACCCAAAACAGCCTTTAGGTGCCACTATGGTCATTTGAATTTCTTGTCTACCTCTTGGGCTAACAAATGCCTCTGCCACTTCCAGTCATGTATGAACCACATCTTCAGGGGGCAGCTAAGAAAATTCCTATTAGTCTTCTTTGACAATATCCTAATTTATAATAAAACTTGGGAAGAACACCCAAAACACATAAACGAAGTGTTGGGAATACTCAAGCATCATTCACTATTTGCCAAACTATCAAGTGCGAATTTGGGTTGGAAGCATTTTTTGTTGGAATCATTTGTCCTTGCACCAAAAGCTCGAACTATCAATGCCCGATACAAACGCCAGATTTAACCCAATCCATTGGAGGCAGTTAAGCCATGTCACGAATCTCCAAGGAGGTGTTGACCACCAAGTCAACAATCTCCCCCTCAGCACCAACTGAGCCTTCAGCACCCAAGGAAGGGAGACTCGAACCTGTGACCCAAGGCTCTGATACCAATTGTTGGAATCATTTATCGTTGCACCAAAAGCTCGAACTATCAATGCCTGATACAAACACCAGATTTAACCCAATCCACGGGAGGCGGTTAAGCCATGTCACAAATCTACAAGGAGGTGATGACCACCAAGTCAACAATTTTATACCTAGGGCACAAAATCAGTGCTCAATGAGTTAGTGTGGACGAAGAAAATATCGAGGCAATAAAAAATTGGCCAAAAACACAAACTTTAACACATCTCAAAGGTTTATTGGGACTTTGTAGCTTTTATTGGAGATTTATCAAAGGTTTCTCAAAATTGACTACCCCACTAACCGACTTTACCAAGAAAGGGGCATTTTCTTGGAACGAAGAAGCACAAGCAGCCTTTGAAAGACATAAAGAGGTAATGAGCTCCTGCCCTGATTTGGCCATACCAAAGTTCTCTTCACCTTTTGAACTCTATTGTGATTCTTTAAGGGAAGACATTGGGGCAGTGTCAGCACAAAATAAACACCCCAGAGCTTTTGAAAGTAGAAAAATCAAGGAAATAGAAAGAACCTATTTTGTTTACGACAAAGAAACGCTAGCAAATCATGCATGCCTTAGCAAAGTTCAGGCATACCTAATCTGTGGAAGATTTGTAGTGAAAACTGATCATATAGTCTGAGGTTTTTCCTAAACCAAAAGGACTTCAATGATAGGCAACAAAAATGGGTAAGCAAGTTACATGCATATGACTTCAACAACGAGTGCATGAAGGAAAAAAAACAATGTTGTAGATGACACTTTATCACAAAGACCTCAAATTGGCCCCAGACAGCAATATCCATGTAATGGAAAACATCCATAATTGAAAAATATGCTAAGGATGCATTCTCAAATGACATATTAGAAGGAAAGGTACAAGATGAAAGATACCGAGTCATTGATGGCATCATCTTTAACAAAGACAAAATATACAACACTCCTCAGTCAAAGATTAAAAAAAAAGGAAATCCTCAAAATCTATCATGACAACCCTTATCAAGACATCAAGGATATTACAAAACTTACAAACAAATCAAGGAAAGATTTTCATGTAAAGGTCTCAAAAGGATATGTACTAAAACATACAAGGGAGTGCATGGTATGCGAAAGAAACAAAGAAGAATAGACATTCCCAATAGGTGTTCTTAAACCTCTACCCATACCCAATCAGAAGTGGGAAAGCATTTCTATGGACTTCATAATAGGACTACCTAAGGTACAAGGCAAAGACTACATCTATGTGGTAGTCAACCAACTAACCAAAAAATGCACTCTTTATGGTCATACCAACTGATTTTAGAGCTCCTCCAGTGGCAGAGATTTTCTTTAAAGAAGTCTTCAAATTGCATGATCTACCCTGAAATATTGTAAGTGACCGAGACAGATGTTTCCTTAGCCTATTTTGGCAGGAACTATTCAAGTTAGCCGGAGCAAATCTAAATCCCAATGCCAGCTATCACCCATAAACAGAGATTGTTAATAAATGGTTGGAGGGGTATTTAAGGAACTATGTAACCGAGCAATAGAACACGTGGATTAAATGGCTACAACTGGGAGAGTTTTGCTAGAACATCACTCACCACATGTCTCTAGGGATGAGTCCCTTTCAAGCATTATATTGATATGAAGCAACTTCTTTTGGAGATATGATCGTCACTGAGAGTGTGTACAAGGAGCAAAAGATTTTATACAACAGAATGTGGATATCATGGATACACTTAAGGGCAACCTCCATTAAACACAAAACCAACAAAAAATGTATGCAAACAAGAAACGAACCAAACGGACATTCGAAATTTGGGACTTGGTCATTTTAAGATTACATCCATATAAACACTCATCAATTAAAGTGCGTGGGGCTGAGAAACTTAAGCCTAGCTTTTATGGGTCATACAAAATTTTAAGGAAAATAGGAGAAGTTGCCTGTGAGTTGGAGCTACCCATAATTCGAAGGCAACGTGTTCCATGCATCCTAGTTCAAACACGTACTGGTGCAATATATTACCCCATGTCCAGAGTTTCCACCATTAGATGATGAAGGCCAATTGATTTTGGAACCAAAGACCATTCTTCATGTGAAAAAGAATAGATTAAGAAATAAAACTATGGATGAGTACCTAGTTAAATGGTAGGGTTTATCAACAGAAGATGCTACATCGGAGGGAGCAGAGGCCTTCAACCATCCAAACCTAAAATCGCTTAGGGACAAGCAAACTCAAAAAGGGGGGGTTGTCCCAACATGAAGAACACTTCCGTAGTCGTCATTTATCAAAAAATCGTCTTATTTATAAGATCCGACGATTTTCTGAGAATTCTAAACCAAGAGATTAATGTGTCAAGATAATAATTTCGTCTAATTTATATGACCCAACAATTTTCTGAGAATTCTAAACAAAGAGATTAATGTGTCAAGATAATAATTTTGCATTGACATAAGTTCTTATGTTGCAATGATATACAGGAGTGTGTTTATCAAGGTGTGATCACACCCAATACAACTGCAAGTTTTAGTGAAAAGGTATGAGTATTAAATAGTCAGCGATTTTAGTTATCAAAAGCAATAGTTGCCAATAAGAAGATGCCATCTTTAGAAGGAAGAAATGTGACTTTGGGATAGACATGACTCTTCTGCTACAAGGGAGAGATATATATATCAAAGACTAGTATTCAAGGAAAGACATTGATCAAGGATTAATATAATATAAAGAACTCAAATCACGTTATACAAATTTTGTGTATTATAATGGTAATTCGGTATGAATGATTAATATTTTATGCATCCAATCTGCCTATATTCATTTATAGATATTGATTTCTAAGTACTTAATGATTTCAATCTGCTTATAAGTTATATGCATCAATAAATATTGTTCAAAATAAGATTGATATTTATGCTATATTTCTATGTGTGTATGTGTATTTATCCCATATTCAATCAAATGCTAAAGTTTGAGAAGTAAGTTAGGGTGATGTGGTTTACAGGCTCCCCAAAACTAAGTACACCACCCCAAGGGATGGAATTGGTCATAGTTGGATGTTTCTGCCTCTTGTGGGTCGAGAGGCAAATTCAATACCCAAGAAATGGAACTGGTCATAATTGGACATTCTTGCCGCTTGTGGAATAATGATTACCTGAAGAGATGGAACTGGTCATAGATAGACGTTCTTGACACTTGTGGGATTTGGATGATTGTGCACTCTCAAGCTGTAATGTCCCCTTTTCTGCAGTAATGCAATTTTATGCCTGATTAGCCTATCTAGCCATCCGGATAGTCTAATGGCCGCTTTTCAGAGGATGCCAGTCAGTCACAGGGCTACTTGGACATTTATTT
>MU226134.1:1185858-1208746 GCA_018584345.1 Thuja plicata
TCACTTTAATATTATAATTTTAAGTTACTTTATTTTATAAAGTGACTTAAGTGACTAAAAGACGAAAGTGTTTTTTTATCCCACATTGCCTATTTGGATGTAATGGCTCTCACTTCGAGGTGATAAATGGAAGGAGATCTTCCTTGGGAAAGTACAATGAGAATTTATGAACTTAAGATTTATAACTGGTTGCTTTAATGTGACTGAGTATTCTTGAGGACGTAGCCCCTTGGGAAAAAAGTGAGAAACTGGACGTAGCCCCAGCCCTTCTCAAAATTGGTGAAATCACTTCAGGTTTCACATGGGATCTTAATGTGTTATTTAAACAAGTATTTGGAATCAGGCGTAGCATATGGGAAGACAGGTATTATACCAAACTTAACTATATCAATCAAACTACTGTTAGAACATCACATACAAATTATATTAGCAGTCGAAGCATATGGAGAGATAGTGTATGCCCACGTATTCTGAATTGGAACTTCAAACTACGGGTGACTGGTGTATTCCCACGTATTGTAACTGGAACTTCTTACTGCGGATAACTAGTGTCTATCCACGCGCACTGGGTCACACGGCCTAATAGCATAGTCAGTTCTTCGAACAAACCCCAGTAGCAGGCAACGGCACATTGGTAGCAGGTGCAGCAGCGTCACTTTGCAATAGACAGGGAGTCTTCCCCACACACAACTATTACAAAAGGGGAGCATATCAATATATTAGTCCGCAAAGAAGTGAACCCCCGCTGTAGGCTGGCATCAGACTAGAAGGAAAACGCGTGAGTGCTGGGAGAGTGTGCGGGCAGTAGCAGAGAGGCCGAGCAGCATCCCACGCGGGTAATGGCACATGGTGCCCACAACGCCAGCAAACCGTTGAGATAGAATATACAGGTAATGACAGGAAGGTCCCGTAACATCACACGCGGGTAAGTCACAGGAGTCTGCAACGCCAGTAGCCGGCAGTAGACAAAGTGCAAGCCGTATGGCAGTTCTCAAGAGGTGACGGGCAGACTGGAGGTATCTACACCTGACTCTAGCAAAGTAGTCTCGACCAGCGAGTTATTCCAGTGCTTAGCATCAGATACAGGTGCATTTGATTTCGAGAACTCTTAATCTCCTTGCTAGTACTCTTGTCTGATTTGTAACCAACCGAATATCTGTAGTTGAGTCATCATAGTATTGAACTTACCTTTACATGAGACTGTGTTATTAAACAAGTGTATCTCTTGAACTTCCTCTTGAATTGTAATGGAAGACTGAATATATATAGTAGATAAGTTGTTTGATCATATATTGTATTTCCATCTCTGTCTGGTAAATTTGAATGAAACAACTATCATTTACATGCCCGATCATCGATTTGGGTTAGTTCAGATTTCCAAAGTCATCAGGTCATTTACAGATAGAAAATACCCTTGGGCAGTTAGGATCTTTACAACTTAACACATAACCAGCAGAAGATTCTATAGCAATCAGAATTTTTTTTTGGAAAAAATCTAGTGAGGAACTTTACACAAGCTTAGCTGGGTTGGGCAGTTTACTGGCACCCTTTTGAGTTTCCTACTAGACTAAATTATGATTGGTTATGAGATAGATAGCTAATCATAATGCTTATCATAATCTACTTATTCACTAACTGATGTATTTGTTCATTATTTCTCAAAGTATTAATGATTAATTAAGATCACTATAGTATGTTATTGTTGGAAATGTTGTTTTAAACAGGCTAAATCCAACTTGGGGTCATTACATATTCTTCGTCAAAATTTGTCATTAGTTTTCAAGTGTGCATTTCAATTGGGGAGACAGCTCATAAAGGAGGCAAATTCATTTTGAAAATACAATGCTCAATGTATAGGTGCACCCCTAAGAGTAGGCGTGCACATCAACAGAGAAATTTTAGGTCACAAAAAAGTTTGAATACCCCATTTTAGGTGCACAATTGGGCAAAGGGGCACATCTATATAAAGGAAAAATTGGATACTAAAAAGAATAGTGTACAAGTGCACTTTGGGAAGAGAACACATCAATAAAGGGAATTTTCAAATTTCAAAAACTAGGTTATCGGGTGCACACCCGGTGATGAAGTGCACACCTCTACAAAGGGAATCAAAAGTGCACATTCAAGGTTTGTTTTTTAGTGTACTGGTGCATGTAAAAAGAAAAAAAGAGATCCCATCAAAAGAATTCATAACATCGAAGTAGATTTTCCAAGCTTTTCAAAGGGTTCGTCATCATCAAAAGGAAAGCTACAAAATTATCCAAAGTCGCCTATACAGAAACCTATTTTTAACACGCACTACAAATAGCCAACCTATCACCATTTTCAAAGAGAAGATCAAATTCTTCAATTTGCTATTTTTAGCTAGAGCTATTTATAGCCTATGCTATTCTCCATGTGAGGAGCCTATTCTATATTTATCCTTCCACTATTCTTAACATTTGCATTTTATGGCCTTGAGTGAGCTATTTGTAGATCTCTTTCCATGTGAGAGATGTGAGCATCAAATCATAGATTGTAATTAATTCAATTTACAACTTAACTAGAGGTTTGTGATGTCCACATTCCTAAACTAATATGACAATAGCAATAAAATACTTTTGTGGCCAAGGAGTGGCAGACCTTTAGCACCTATAGATAGTTAGAAGATGGTTAGGAGTAAACGTACATAGCAAGTTGATAGAATAATATATTGTATCCGGAAAATCGTGAAGTCTTATGAATAACACAATTTTCCCTTGGTAACTGTTGGTTCCCAAATCAACAGATTGGAAAATCCTAAGAGTATGCCAATCTCTATAATCAAACTCTCCAATTGACTTGGCCAACAAACAGGATCAACCAAACATGGTTGGAAATCCTCTGCACTTGAGGCTCTGAAGAACCTAGGCAACTAGACCTTCTCACCAATTGATCTTCTAGTTGATGTTTTTATAGCAGATGGTACTCTTTTATCTTATATCTTACTTCTATCTTCTACCTCAAATAGCATGTAGTTCTGGGATAGAATTGATTGCCTTAATTTAATTTCTGACTATCTACTTTCTTCCCTACTAATCTTTTCCGCAACTATCTGATTTACTTAGTCTATTTTCTTCTACTGCCTTACTTTTTCACTTCTAAACTGTGTTGTTATCTGCTCCTACTAAAAGTGATAATTATTATTATTTGAAATATGTATCTTTATGTATAAGGCCAGTCCCTTATCCTTATTGGGCATAAAGTCACTTCCCTTCGAATCTTCATGTATAACTTTGCGAGACAATTTTTAAATTTACCCCTCAGATAAATCTGTCAACTATTCAATTCTATCAATGCAGGATGATTTAATACGTAACATACCAATCAGTCTAATTGAGTTTAACTTCTCCTTAAGAAGGCCAATCAGACAAGAGACATAAGGACAACACTTCTCAAATGCTTCTTGATGTTCAGATTAGTATGAGAGCAATTAATTCTTTGAATTAATAATCACAAAGAACTAACTTGAAAAGAAATTTATCAACACCGCAATTGCAAAGAAAGGACTGGATCCTTGCATTTTATTTATTCATGATGGTATAGTACAAATGATATATATTTTCATGTGATGATTCCTCATCTTTACATTTTATACCACATATATATGTGGTTGAATGGTTTTCATACCCCTTTAGGATGAAAAGACGTCAATCTTCATTAAAATTAAAAAACTTTATTAAGAAAAAACTAATCAACTAATTAGTTGATAACTATCTATCTTTCGGATTTCGGCTTGGTCGGCAACCCAAAACACCTTGTACGAACCTAAGATTTTGACTGGCGCTTGGAAATTTTATTTTCTAAAATGGGACTTTTTTAGTTTTGCAATTTTCACTCGTTTGCATTCTCTATCAACATCATCTTTACAGCAGGTCAAAATTTCAGCATCAGTTTTCACAATTAAAGGCCAACTCTCAATGTGTTTCCCTCCTATCTTTTCAAAATTCAAGCCGAGCATGGATTTATATTTGCTTTGGAGTCTCAGATGCTCTTTTAACAAGTCACGGTCTTAGAACATCATAAGGAACTCGGTCAAATATTTTGCAATCTTTATTTGCATCTTCACGTTCCATATCCTTCACAGCTTCCAATTATGTGAAATAAACCATTTTTGCGACACAGTCCATGGGCCTCTTCATTGTGCAGGTGTGATCACTAGGGCACTTCAAACATTTCATCTGTCGTATTTGTATTATCATGTTTTGCAGAGATGCCTATTTCAAAGATCTGTGCCATTTCGCAACACTAAAATTTGCATCTTGCGAAATAGCGAGAGATTCGCTATTTTGCAACCCATTGTTTTTTACCCTGCAAAATAGCAATGACTTTGCTATTTCGCAATTCCTCCTTATGACCTATGCGAAATAGCGAAATATAATGGGAAATGGGTAAATCTTGCATTTTTATGAGATCTATGAAATGTATTGGATATCATAGCGGTATTTATGTCTTAATATGCAGAGCAAATTTCGGTAGCTTCAGGCTTATGATCGAATACAAAAGCTTGGTGATGACTAGTGTGGGTATGGAAATTGACTAATGAAGGATTCTTAATGTTTTTCTTTATGTTTTAAGGGACATTAAATTTGCAAAATTTTGAGTCCCAACAGTAACATTATGAGATATAAGGTCCAAGATGAACAATGTCACCATCAACGTCATCAAGGCAGTGATCGTCTTCCAAATACCAAGTAAGGAGAGCATTGGATTAAGTCAATCTATCTTAAATGGGGAATATAGCAGGGATCCATAGCATCATTGACACCTTCATCAAGAAGACTACATGATCATCATATCTAAGACATTACAAGCATAAATAGTATCATAAATTTTGTAATCACCATTGTGGGGATCAGTCACATACATCTGATGGAGACCGCATGTCAAGCAATTGTTTACCAAATTACCATGAAGACAATCATCATGGCATCTCGATTTTACATACTATTGATATACAATCAGAAACTTAGTCATCGAGTGATCATGAGCATCAACATAATAGTTGTAAGCATCCACATCATTTGACAATCTGATTGGCCATCATGGTAAGGGTTGAACCAAAACTAGAGAAGGCTGATAATCAAGTGAAGGTGTAATGATTATCTTTATATGATATACAGATCAATAATCAATTAAGTCAAAGAAAGTAACGTTATTGATGAAATCATCTTTTTAAGCATCGATTAATGGAGAAGACAGCAACTTATACGATAACTAAGATTATTGATTTAAGGAGGAATTAACTAATCGAAGGATTAGTCATCGTCGATGATGACAACATCATTCATAATCAATTAAGCATTTTGGCAAAGTGGGACAATATCTTTTCAAGCATCCATGAAAGGCATCCACTTAAGCAATATCTAATTGAGAGGGAAATGATGATTGAATCGATAAGAATCATCAAACAGTCAACATCGACTAATGATTGGCATCTCTTAATTATATTGTCAATAATAACCAAGCATATCGATTTGACTAATCGATGATTAGTAACAACATAAGAATAATTGTTATTGTGACAGCGATTATGAGAATCTATATCATTACCAATGGAATTGTGTTATGAAGAGGCTCAAGTTAGATGATTAATGGCAGCGATTACAAGATCTATTATTAAGGCTTGAGATGACAACGATTAGTGAGAAGAAGACTAATCGGTATTATGAGATAACAAATCGATTGCTAAGAAAAGACATCAGACATGTCTCTTGGAGGCATTGTATCCATTTGCAAGGTATAAGAAGGAATCGATCACATTCAATCGATCATCATTGGAAAACATTTATCTCTTTTCATCCGTTATTGGATCTGCTCTTTTGAGCAATTGCCTTATTGGCTCTAACCAGTTGCACAGTTCAAAGCTAAGATCAGAAACAGCACCATTGTTGCAAGGATAACCCGATCATATCAGAAACAGCATCAAAACTCATTGCAAGGATATAATTACGTATCTGAAATGGCAACGTATCACTATAAGCAATATTGTCATCACGTACATTGCATATATTGAAGGATTGTATCATAAATAGCAATTCAATTATAAGTGACTATAAGACAATATTAGAGCATATCTCCCATTGACAAATCAAAGAAAGCTATTGAACATCAAGATCATCTTGCATACTCAAATCAGTCATATCGGATATAGCAGAGATTATATTTTTGCACTAAGGGCAGATATAAAGATCAGAACATTTAGCATATATCTAATTGTCCAGTCAGAGATAGCAGCGATAAACATTCAATCTATATATATTGTTCCTTGCATAATACATATTACATACATAGATATATCTATGTATGTATGTATGTATGTATCAATTGCATAATTCAAAGTGCTATCATAGATCAAATTCATAGTAGACTTGAAAGGAAAGTTGTCTTTCGCAATTGATTTTGCAAGGCAGCTGTCCCAAATTCACAAGTTATCCTAAAAAGTTATCCTAAAAGGGGACATTACAAGGTTGCATGGTTTTAGGTTTAGTATTAAGGGATAAAATTTTGTTATAAAATTGCAATTTATGCAATCAATTATTCTTAGGGTAGAAGAAGCAATAAGTTTTTTATTTATTTTCATATAATAGCTTTGTAAACGTTATAAATAGGTATTAGTTTGCACTCAAATTTTAAAATCGTAATTGTCAAGCCTATAGAAGCATAAATCAGGAGAAAATATGAAAACATTGACTACTGACTTTAACTGATTTCTGCCTTTTTCGAACTCTAATCGCATTTTTCAGGGTTCAAAATGTCTGATTTCACTTGGGTGCAACTATCAGTAGGGCCTTAACCATTATTTTTGTGTTGCTTTTTTTGCTTTTCTTCCATAATCATGGTATGGGTTTTCTTTTTTGACTTCAACAGCATGCAGTGCAGCGTGATTTTATTTCAGAGTATCTACACCCTAGGGTTTGCTGCAACTTGTTTGTTTTCTGCTATATTATTTACCAATGTTTTGGTAGGATTTCCTCAAATATCAAATCTGCGATAATTATGGAACCACAAATACAAACAATTGCATAAGTTTCTATATGAGGTGAATGGGCAAGAATCTAATTTTAGATAAAAATTTGTTGAGGCAATGTCTGAACCTTCAAACATTGACTGAAATACCAGAGGACAGTGTAAACAACAGTAAGCACAACCAATAACATTGCAACAATCAAGCATACCATTGACATGCATCCTCTTAATTATATTTTCACATCTCTCCAAGAATTCAATTGTAATGTTCATGGCAGCCTCCTCAAACTCGTGTCCACCCACTTCCTTGTTGAAGTTCATGTAGCTGCGAGAGAATTATATCTCTGATTAATGCCCTGGGCTCGAACGGTGAAATTTTTCTGACTTTCATTCTTCCTAAGCAACAGTTGTGCGATGATTCATTGTTCTCTCCTATTGCCCTTCTTGCATTCGAAGGAGTTTATTTTTAGCGTATACGTATGTTGACATGGCACCACAAACGTCTCTGTTCTGCTGGCAGAGTTATTGCAGTTTAATGAACATGAAGTTCCATCGGTTTATTTATGAGTGTCATCGGTTCTTGCCTTGCTGGCATTGACTCATTGATACCATTGATTCTTGTCACTGTCGGTTCATTTTGAGCGTCAATTCTCATATTGAAGATGTCGTGTTGTTTCATAACAGAAAACAATCACTCTTCTTTGGGAGACTCTTCAGCTTTTCGGTGGACTTAATTTGTTTTGTTCGATTAGATTTTTACAATATAGAGTATATCATTTTTGGCGTCGCAATTGTTATTTAAGAGGAAGAGGAGTATTTCTGTATGGTTGGTTTTTTATGTTCTTCAGCTCTCAGAATATAAGTGCAGAGATTTTTATATACCTTTTAATGAACTCTTTAGATGATTAGTGCATGATCATTGAGCTGGTTCTGTGAACCTATTTTGTTTGTAATTAGTTGACTCTATTAGAGACTGTGAGAGTTTTTCATAAAAAGATAAGGCTTATTGATTGGATGTTGAGAGTATTCAATCATAAGCATGAGATCACTGTATTTGTTTTGATCTTTCAATAAAGGGATCTATTTTTGGTGTGGCTGAGTTTTTCCCTCGAGTAGGAGGGTTTTCCCAGGATAAATAATCATGTCATCTGTTCGTATACTTTTCTGGTTTTCTGTATATTGCATGTATATTATTCTGGTTCAAAACATTAACATGGTATCAGAGCCAAGTTTAAGGAAACGATCCGAACCAGAATAAATCAATTGGATTCTTGAAAAATCTTGATGTCTAATGGGTGTCGAATATGATGTTCGAAATGAGGGATTCATATGAGAACGTGTAGCTGAAAAGCCATGGAGGGTAGAATCTCAAATGAAGCTTCTTACCTAGGCAGGGAGGATGTTCTCATGCTTGTCTATGCTTACATGTTTGGTATTCATAAGGATAGCAGATGACAGATGCAGAAGCAACGGGATGATGAGAGATTACATGCAAAGTCATGCAGGCTATAGAAATGAACATGGGAACACTGCTTGCAACCATGGGACTGAATTGGTGGCACATAACTTCATTAAAGAGAAAGAACCTATTCAGATTGTCATTGCAATTAGTTTCTGCGAAGAGGAAGAAATGACATTCATAGGGAGACTATTCAGCTGCAGAAATCAGATTCAGAGGGAGCTTGAGTGGCAGATGTAGAATGCCAGGTCCTTTGTAGAGGATCAACAAGCTTGTGTAGCAGTGTGACTGCAAAAGTTCATTGTTGGACAAACATTGGAGCCAATTTCCTGGTATTGTGATAATCAAAGCTATGAGAATGCTGCCCCTGTTGAGAGGGAGTCTTAGCTGAGAGAGAGTCTCAGCATTCCGATGATATTTTGTGTGCTTTCATGAGTTCTTCTCTGAGAGGGAGAAGTTCGAGGTGCAATCCCTTGTTAATGCATTCTTCTCTGCAAGAGAAGTTTGAGGTGAAAGCCCTTGTTCCACCCTCTGGGAATAGCTATGGTGGATCCACCCTCTCGGAGGAGCCATGGTGGAAGTCATGTGTGAGACTCCATGACTTAATTTTTTGTTTCCTCTTTTCACCTTCTGGGAGTAGCCATGGTGAATGTTATGCTGAGATAACAATTTTATATTGTAAAAATCTATGATGAGATTCTTACTAACATTTTGTGTTGCAGCTCCTTATGTTGGTCATCCTATGACTTATGAATAATCTCTCTTGCTAAGAGGGAGTGTTGAAGTTCATGTGGCTGCGAGTGAATTATATCTCTGATTATTGCCCTGGGCTCGAACAGTGAAAGTTTTCTGACTTCCGTTCTTCCTAAGCAACAGTTGTGTGATGATTCATTGTTCTCTCTTGTTGCCCTTCTTGCATTCGAGGGAGTTTATTTTTAGTGTCTATGTGTGCTGACATGGCACCACGAATGTCTATGTTCTTCTGGCAGAGTTATCGCAGTTTAATGAACATGAAGTTCCATCGGTTTATTTATGAGCGTCATCGGTTCTTGCCTTGCTGGCGTCGACTCATTGATACCATTGATTCTTGTCACTGTCGGTTCATTTTGAGCCTCGGTTCTCATATTGAAGATGTCGTGTTGTTTCATAACGGAAAACGATTGCTCTTCTTTGGGAGGCTCTTCAGCTTTTCGGTGGACTTACTTTGTTTTGTTCAATTGGATTGTTATCATATAGAGTATATTATTTTTGGCGTTGCAGTTGTTATTTAAGAGGAAGAGGAGTATTTATATGTGGTTGTTTTTTGATGTTCTTCAGCTCTCAGAATATAAGTGCGGAGATTTTTATATACCTTTTAATGAACTCTTTAGATGATTAGTGCATAATCATTGAGCTGGTTCTGTGAACCTATTTTGTTTGTAATCAGTTGACTCTATTAGAGACTGTCAGAGTTTTTCATAAAAAGATAAGGCTTATTGATTGGATGTTGAGAGTATTCAATCATAAACATGAGATCACTGTATTTGTTTTGATCTTTCAATAAAGGGATCTATTTTTGGTGTGGCTGGGATTTTCCCTTGAGTAGGAGGGTTTTCCCAGGATAAATAATCATGTCATCTGTTCACATACTTTTCTGGTTTTCTGTATATTGCATTTATATTATTCTGGTTCAAAACATTAACATTCCTTTCATGAACACAAAATATGAGCCTATGCCTCTACATAGGGAAAAATAATGCCATATCGGTGTACCCAAACCTCAAACTCATCCCCATACCAAGACTGGCAACTTAGAATGAAAACATATTTAATCATCTTGACTAGAATAATGCATTAGAAATATCATTTAACAACATTTTAGAGTTCAAGGTTGAAACGTACATTTAGGGAGGCTCATAAGCAGTATATATAAACAAAGATTGAAAAAACAAACATATAAATTTATACCTCAATATCACAACAATATTGCATATAACACACATGTTCAGATCAACTTTTCTAAATTATATATAAATATTAAAAATTAAGTTTCAGAACTTTTCCATTGAGAAGCTGGATTATAACTCGCGCTTAGATAGTAAGAGTTGATATGAACATAAACAATAAAAAATTATATATTCTGCACTTAACAGACTAAACTCTCAATTTTGTTTGCTCTCTATATGTCTATGCTATAGAAATGCCTTTAAATTCCAAAAACAAAGAATTTTTGTCCCTTTTTCTAAATAAAATTGTGTCTTTCAAATCTTTTTTTTTCCTCATTTTTTCCCCATTTTTAAAAATAAAAAGAATAAAAATCTTATACCTTTGTTTTCCAAATTTTCCCTCATAAGAATTTCGCTACTATGGTCAAGCCTACATATTGTTGAAACTGTTGTTTATCAAGTCTTTGTGATTGTTAATCCAAATTCAATTTTTATTCCCTCAATAGGATTTATTATCCATGCCTTGCTTCTAAGTGCCTATTGAGATGTTTTGTTGTGTGCTGAGATATATTAATAGCTTCTACCATATTTGCAAGCTTTGTTTTGTAGGTTTTTTCCAAAGTTGGATTGCACAGAGTCCTTCACTAACTTCAACAAAACCATCATGATTTTATCTATTACTAATTAGTAATTAGTCATTTTAATTTGCTTTTGTACTGTATTGTTCAATCTCTACATTTACCTTAACAACACAAGCATGTGGCTCTAGGGATTTTTTCGATCAAAAAGCTCAAAAATCTCTTATCCAATGCTAACATGGCAGTCGCCCCGTGCTCTAGATTGAGAAACAAAGAATAGGTTTTCATTTATTTTGTTTGTTGCATAATCAAACAATCACCTACAAAACACTAACCAAGTACATATTTTGCAGTTAAAGTTAATTTTTAGTTTGAACAGAACCTCCCCTTCTAATTCATAAAACAGTATTACAGAACATCTATTCTATTTTGTATCACAGGAAAGGTGTGAATTAAAATGCTGACTTTTGGTGAAGAAATGATTGCATTAACATGACTGGAATTTGGAAATGAAAGCAAGCATTCTTCTGAATCTTATTGAATCTATGTTGATATGTTTAATGGAATGATCAGTGGTACTCAGAATATGCAAATCGTTTAATTATGATTGTATTTTCACTTCCTTATCCATGCATTTCTTGAAAGATTATGAATGAGCTTATGTTACCCATTGGTTTGCATAGGGAGATGAAATGAACTATTATGATGCTTAACTAGACATCTTAAACATGCTTCATTTAGTTACTGTTTTGAGGCGATGCCCACCACCTTCTAACTAGAACCCTTGCACAGTTGGGGTAACAATTCTCCCAGTGCCACCTTTGTTGGTGCCTCCTCTCTAGCACTTACCTTCTACAACATAGGGTATTCCTTGCAATGCACGCCACTCATCCTCCACTTGCATTCATCTTATTTCTTCTCCATCTCATGCATTTTCTGACACCTGTCTTCTGTGCATTGTCAGTAGCAAGTGGTGCCACATGCAGGAATGATGTCTCTTGTGTGTTTTGCATTGCCACATGTAATGCATGTAATTTCAAAAAAATGCTATTGTTCTGCTAAATTTTGCCTATGGCAATATATGGTCATTACAACTATGTCATAAGAAGGCCCCAAGCAAAGAGATAGAAACATGTGTAGGTTATTCCAACAGATCAGTTAAAAGGTAGCTACACACCAATGAAAATGCTATCAAATTTTGATGATTGTATTAATAAAAAGAAAATGAGAGCTGATAATTTCACCATCCAGACCCTACCATGGTTTGAATTGGTCATCTTCATGTACAACCTTACATAGAGGCTGGAAATTGATAGATGTAACTAATTAATTATTACAGCTACCATAAAAAATCGGTAGATGTAACTAAGTAATCATTACAGCTACCTATTAGGTGTAACCATCCTTTGTACTCATGAAAGGGAGTTGAGAGAAACAGAAAGATTTCCCAAAGAAATTGGTTTTACTGTCTTAAATCTTTATAAGTCACATGAGTAAACCTTAGGAATCTATGGGTTCTGTTAAATCCTGGAGTTCTATGCCCCTATTTTATTCCTAGGGTTAAAAAGAGACAGAATCAAACTTTGATTTTCTCAAAACACCGAGTCAACACTCATAAATACATCACTTTTAACTCCTGGAATAGTCTATCACTTGTTAATTATTTCTAGCCAATTTAAGTGAACTCATATCTACAAGTATTACTCTTTATTTAGCAGTTTTCCTTTTAGTTCTGCAAAATATTTGTCCACTGACAGTTCGATATAAAATACTTGACTTGGGGTTTTAGCCAGGGTTGCATACTTGTAAATGACTGCATAATCAAATTTCCATTTTCTACAGCATATATTTGTAGGTACACGTATATGATGAAATAAGTTTTCCTTTTTCTTTGGAAAGCCTAAGTGAGGAAAAGGGTGCAGAACAACTCCCAGAACAGAAGAGGTAGAAGACCCTCAAATATTTTCTGGAATTTGGTGGATGAACTAAAGCACTAACACTAATATTGATTTCTTGAATCTTTCCATAAGCATTGCCAGCATTGATTTGGATGGAAAAATCTGTCTAAAATGTGGCATCTCACTTACACTCCATGGAGAAGACTACAATTGAAATCTATCTAAAATCATGTTTGCAAATTGTTGAATTAAAAAGAGCAGATTTGTTTGAATTGAAGTGTGGTAACTTATTAATTCTCATCAACTTGATACTTCATATGTACATCACTGACTTTACTGAATGGCAAACATAATGCAGAAGTTGTATTTCTGTATATTCCACTACAGAAATACAAACATATTATGAAAAGAAAGTACTATATAAAATTTAAAGCAGTACATGCAACTCCAGAAGATGCTGAAGCAATGTGACCAAGTTGCTCCCATAGGTAAAGCTATTCATTTCAATTTTTTATATGAAGCTTGACACCCTTGCCCCATAAATTTTCTACAGACATTTTATACATAGTCAATTTTCACCTACAAAAGTTTTGGATTTACTTTCCTATTTACAATGAGTGTTTGTTAAGATACAAAAAGGTCAAATTGAACTTGTGATGTTGAACTACAAGTGGTATTGTTTATCATCAAGAAGGATTACAAAGCTGATTCAAAAACACTTCACTTATTAAGATACAAGTTCAAGTTTGAAGTACATGAAAAAAATGAGAAAATAGCAAAACTTACGTTCTCCGCGATGGTCCTTAACAGTGAATGCTTCTGTTTTCGCTTCTCTAATTCTAATCCCATCACATGATCCCATTATTATCCTGGCACCAAGCTTGAATTTTCTGCTCCTTATCCAACTGGAATTATCAGTAAAAGTCAATTCCCCGAGGACCCCAACACCTTCTTTTAAATTGATAATCAGCTCTCCAGAAAGAAGTGGTCGTTTCCCCTCCCTCTCTCGTACAACATGGTTATCAAATTCTTCCTCGGTCCAACCTGCCTCTTCATCCCCTTCAAAATCCCCTTCAAGAACAATGATTTCCACTTTCATGGAAGATTCAGGCCCTGCAGTGACAATTTGTCCTGTATGTGCATCTATAAGTACTACTTGAATAAAACTGCACTGCTCCCCTTCTATTCTACTGCCTGTAAAGATAGGAAGGGATAGCCTGTTCCTGAACTGTAATTGCAAGTTCCTAGATGCATATCCACCTATTTGTCGTGTTGAAGACCTTAAAAAATGGCAATAGTTAATATACATGTAATTTCTGAAGCCTTTTTATTCTCAAAGCACAAATACTAAACCATGTTTACAAATTTCATCTTTCAGCCACTTTTCAATCATTTTTATTTAATTTAAATCTTTAAGGATAAGCATAAGATCTCACTGGGATTTAGCAGAGACATGTTTCTCTAATGCTCGCTCAACCTCCTCATTTACCTGAACAAAATCCCACAAAGACTTTGAGTAGTCAAAAAACATATAAAAACAAGAAGTGAGCAAGCAAACACAACTAAAAATATATTATAATTGAGCTTAATAAAACATAATACCAAGTAACCATAAAATAGTAATGACATTTTAAAATGAAAAAATGTATATACAATATCCACAACATATAATTCTCCACCAACACAGGGGAGACATTCAGACTTACTGCTTACAAACTGCTGGATATACATGGCGGACAAAATATTCAGTTGAATGCCAATTGCAGAGAAAACTATACATATTTTCTCAGAATAGCCTGAAACTGCAAACTTTTGACCATCAAACGAACAGTTATTTTGGGACAGAAGATAGCTAGAGAGTCAGAGACTGAATATTTTCAATTTTAGTTATTGATGATATTTGGATTCCTCCACATTGTCTACAACCAGCTCATTATGCCTTACAAAGCCTTTGAATATAGTACAAACTACGAAGCAGTCAAATGCATATTTTGAATTACTGGAAGATAGACTGAGACTAAAGACTCAAAGGGAATTGTCGCCCATAATTTTTAACCTCATAATAATATCATCGTCTTTAGGACATCATTGTCGTATTGTCACTCCTGTTTGACCTCAAACTGTATGCAGCATTTATTATGCCTTGCTGCTGACTAGTCCAGCTAGTTTCACATTAGTCCTTGAAAAACCATTATATTTCATACAAATATTAATACATACCCCTAATCTTGACTCATTTGAACAACACCGATTTTGAAACAAAAAACATGTGCATGCAAAAAGAGTGGTTCTGCTGATCTCCGCACCGCATGTAGTGACATCAATAAACTATAGGAAAGTTGACAGTGTACACTTTGACTGTTTTACATCTTTTGAATTGACTTATTGGCCAAATTTGCAACTTCGACCAATGGTTTGCAAAAGATCTGCCATGTTGACAAGAAATATCACAGTGCTGACCAGTCACCTGCAGTGTTGAGTTTTCATATTACTGTTAACTTGTTAAGTATTGAAAAGAACAAATTTGTCTCCGTTATAAAGTAAATAAATCCTTTTAATAAAACAGGATTTTATAGGATGTCCAACCCACCAGGATACCTAATCAGGCCAAATTACTCACCTGCTTTAAAATTTAAGTGCCATAGTTAACATAGTAAAGTCAAACTAGGTTAAACTGCACCAGGTCTGATTGGAAACCAATTAGCATAGCAACAAACAACATAAAGAGTTTATGTGCATCCATATTGGAATGCACTAATAAAATTACAAATTGAAAAGTCTTAGGCTTTCAATATGAAAACACACAAACCATCTAGCATTAGGACCAAATCAAGCCAGCTGGTCATATGACCAGCTCTTGCACCATGGATTTCTTTTTCCCTTCCCAGCTTCTCCAAAAACCTGTCCTGCTTATTCCTTGATACGGTCTAAATGATAACTCACTATTTTTCAATCACTGTGATAAGAATATTTAAGAATTGACCATCTTTTTCTACTGTTAATTGGGACAACTGACAACTACAGCAGTTATTGAAGATGACTATTCTAAATGATGAGCTTTTGTCTTTTAAATTTAATATCTACAGTCATCATTGAACCGATCAAGGCTCACTTAGAGTTCCTTGTGTGTCATTGGCTTGCTTAGGGTTGGTTGAGTTTTCTCATGAGCTGTTGACTTGCTTAAGGCTCATTTAAAGTTTCTCGTGGACCCATCCCATGCTTGAGTTAAATTTTCCATCTGTCATTGACATGCATAAGGCTGAAATTCCTTGTGTGTCATTGGCTTGCTTAGGGTCAGTTAAGTTTTCTCATGGGCTGTTGACTTGCTTAAGGCTCATTTGAAGTTTCTCATGGACCCATCCCATGCTTGAGTCAAATTTTCCATCTGTCATTGACATGCATAAGGTTAAGTTCAGGTTTTTCATGGGTCGTTAAAGTTCAATTTTCCCTTCTCTCATTGGCATGCATAAGGCTAAGTCGAGGTTTCTCGTGGGTTATTGTAATAGTTGAGACCAATTGAAATTGCCCATGGGCCACTAATTTTCTTCAGGCTCAACTGAAGTTTTTTTGTGCAGGTTTTAGCGGTGAGGAAAGTAATGGAGGCAAAGGATGTGAGGACAATGCTGAAAGAGTTGGCATCTTGTTATCATGCAGAATGTGTATCTTACCATCAAGTACTGCTTGAACTTCACGGGAAATGGGGAAAAAATTCTGTACTTCAAGCCTTGTCTTGCCTGTGATGGGTCACCTGAAATGCATGGAATCAGCAATCCAAAATTTGCCAGGGAAAATCAAATGTGGATGGAGATTGTGCATACACCTTAGCAGAAAACAAAGCACATGTCAAGCATTGTTTTGGTCTCTAATGATGATGTTGCAGCTGATATTATGGAGAACTCCACAGTTGCTTCAAATGCTCCATTGTGTAGGCATTTAGAATGGAATAACAAATAGCATGATGCTCTTTGACGCAGGTTGCTAATGTTTAGGCTTGGGAGGTCTAAGAAAGTTAGGAGTGTTATGCAGAACAGGGTGCGTATGATCTGTGCTTACTGTGCTACTCCTGTCATAGTTATACAGGCTGAGGAATTAAAGAGGTTTGAGGAAATGACTCTTAATGTTTGTGATGCACTTGAAGTTGCTATTACCAACTCCTACTTGTCATGTAGACGACTCATCCAATGCATTCTAAAACAGAATTTGGAGAGGCTTAAGTCTTGCAGAGCTTCTCCAGGCATGATTGCAATGTGTGATTACGAACAAAAAGCACGGGATATCTTTGTTTGTAGCGATGCGCCTTGAACTTCAAGTGGGAGATTGTTGTGAATGTGAAGTCCAATGGTTACTGACCTTTCAATTCCACCATTTGTTCATTTCTTGCTCTCTCTTCATATTCAAAGAGTTCAACTTTTATATATAAGAATGTACAGACTATGCATTATGTATCTGAGAATTGTATCTGAAAACAGTAAATTATAATAAATATTCCCATGTTTGAAGAGTGGATGTAGCCATTTTTGGTGAACCACTAAAAACCTGGTGTTTAGGTGTTGTTTTTGAATCTCCATTTCTGTTTCCAAATTCCTTGTTTATTGCTCTTTTATTTAAACAGTAATTTCTTTGGACATCAATGTTGAAATCTAACAATCTCCAACAATCGCTTTGACATTAATGACAACATTAACCAATTGTCCATATACCTTTGGCATCAATGACAACTTCCAAGCGTCTATATACCCTTGATGTCAATGACAAACATTTGTCTTTATGATTTCGACATCAATGACAACATTTCAAACACTGTTTTCTTATTTTGTCTTATAGACCCAAGATCAAGAGTCGCAATTTGTCCTTATCCATGGACCATAAGTGATGAGAAAAAAACTCTGCACTTCAAGCCTTGAACTTCACAACATCTATGTGCTACTTGAGCTTCACGGGAAATGGGGATAAAAACTATGTACTTCAAGCCTTGTCTTGCCTGCGATGGGTCACGTGAAATGCATGGAATCAGCAATCCAAAATTTCCCAGGGAAAATCAAATGCATATGGAGATTGCGCATACGCCTGTGTAGAAAACAAAGCACATGTCAAGCATTGTTTTGGTCTCTAATGATGATGTTGCAGCTGATATTATGGAGAGCTCCACAGTTTCCTCAAATGCTCCGTTGTGTAGGCATTCAGAATGGAAGAACAAAGAGCGTGATGCTCTTCGACACGGGTTGCTAATGTTTGGGCTTGGGAGGTCTACGAAAGTTAAGAGTGTTATGCAGAACAGGGTGCACATGATCTGTGATTACCGTGCTACTCCTGTCATAGTTATACAGGTGGAGGAATTAAAGCAACCTCTTTGTTTAGTGGGCTCTACACTGAGTGCACCCCACAGTTGTCATGCTCAGTACATGGCTAATATAGGCTCCATTGCTTCTCTTGTTATGTCAGTAATTGTCAATGGGAATGTAAATGATTTGAGGAACAGTGAGCTTGGAGAAGGGGACAATAAGATGAAGTTGAATCACTTTGCACAAGAATTCAAGAGGTTTGAGGAAATGACTTTACTGTTTGTGATGCACTTGAAGTTAATATTACCGACTCCTACTTGGCATCTAGACAACTCATCTGATGCATTCTTGAACTAAATTTGGAGAGGCTTAAGTCTTGCAGAGCTATTGCAATGTGTGATTACGAACGAAAAGTAGGGGATATCTTTGTTTGTAGCGATGCGCCATGAACTTCAAGAGGGAGGTTGTTGTGAATGTGAAGTCCAACAGTTACTAACCTTTCAATTCCACCATTTGTTCATTTCATTGCTGTCTTCATATTCAAAGAGTTCAACTTCTATATATAAGAATGTGCAGACCATGCATTATGTATCTGAGGATTGCATCTGAAAACAGTGAATAATAATAATATAAATATTCCCACGTCGGCCTGTTAATGGGCAGGGCTGGGTGAAACCAGATTCAAATCATTTAAAAGAGGT
Source organism: Thuja plicata (assembly GCA_018584345.1). NCBI lineage: Eukaryota > Viridiplantae > Streptophyta > Pinopsida > Cupressales > Cupressaceae > Thuja > Thuja plicata. Next base: position 1,204,689 of record MU226134.1, read on the forward strand.
CAGCTGGTCATGTCCAATGGAGGGATGGATTAAAATTCATTTTGACGGAGCCTCTAAGGGCAATCTAAGACCTTCTAGTGTTGGCTTTGTGGCTCGGGATTGGGCAAGAAATATCATTGCTATGGGAGTGAAAAGGATAGAGAATGGGACAAACAATGTGGCAGAGGCAATTGCGGTTCTTCAAGCAGTAAGATTTGGAAGATGATTGGGCTTTTCGAGAATCCATTTGGAAGGTGATTCTCTAGTTACCATTAATGCTATCATCACAGGGGATGTGCAAGCCTGGCATTTGCAAAAATACATCCTAGCAATCAAAAATGAATTGGCCACCTTTGGGAGTTTCCAAATTAGTTAAGTTTGGCGTTCGGGAAACAAGGTGGCGGATCTCCTTTTCAAGTGGGTGCTATCATTCAGTGATATTGGGGAAGTATGGTTTGAGGATTTTCGAAATGTCACATTTGATGAGTGACATCACTCACCTGCTGCAGACTGACGGCCGCATTTATGATTGATCAAGGGAACGTGTGAGATGGGACGTAGGTTCGATAAACGGTAGAGAGGTATATTGATTTTTTACAATGATGTGTGAATGATAGGCGACATTCACTCTGCCTACCACACGACAGCAAGTGGCCTTTTTTGGGCCCATCTCAACAAGATGGATGAAGGGGATTTTCAAATTTGGAGGAATGGAGTTTGTGAAGGCTCTGGAGGAATTATTTGGTGATGTCTTTCTCTAGGCCAAGCACTGGTATCGATCGAACATGGACATCGTCTCCATGGTCCTTGCTTGAGGTTTGGAATTGGCGGAGAATGCAAAGGTGATTAGGTGGGTGATGCGGACAATTCTGGAGGAGGACTGGCTGTTTGGGATGGAAACTGTTTTGGAATGGGTTATTCCAGGTGTGGGGTTTGATGTCTCTAAGGGCATTGCAAACCCAAATGCAGCAAAGGAGTACGAGTTGTTTCCATTCCTTCAATAGCCTACTGGTTTTGACAAGGATGAACGAAGGCTTGAGGCATTCTCCAGGTGGGAGGCCCTGAAGCTCTTCATTCGTCAATGGGAGGCTTCGGTGAGTGAGGCTCTGGTGGTGGTGGACAGCATGGAGAAGGAGAGGAGACGGCATCCGAGAGGCAAGAAGGTGGCGTCATCAAAGAACGTAGGTGCAGAAGCAGGCGCTAAAGGCACAGGATAGTACACTTACGTCTTCAGTCTAGATTCTAGCCCAATTTCCATTTTTTGTATGTAAGGGTTTTAATGGATGCTATTCTATATACCGTGGGATGGGATTTCTTTGATTTGTCGGTCAGGGTTGGAAATGTAGGTGAAGTTTCAGGATGGTGTCTACTTCAATGGTGGCCATAGTTTTTCTCCAGCAGTTTGTATGCCAGTTTGGCAAGACTGATCTTGGTCTGTTTTGTTCAAGGTGTATGATGGTGTTTGGGGTGGTGCCACTAGTTTTGTTTGGTTTCAGACTAGGCATTTTTTATGCAAATATATACGTTGTGAATTTCTCTTTTTAAATATAAATAAAATATATCAGTATTAACGATCATAAAATAAATACTCCCATGCTTGAAGAGTGGATGTAGCCATTTTTGGTGAACCACTAAAATCCTGGTGTTTAGGTGTTGTTTTTGAATCTCCATTTCTGCTGTCAAATCCTTGTTTATTGCTCTTTTATTTAAACAGTAATTTCTTTGGACATCAATGTTGAAATCTAACAATCTCCAACAATCGCTTTGACATTAATGACAACATTATCCAATTGTCTATATACGGTTGGCATCAATGACAACTTTCCATGGACCATAAGTGATAAAGGGTCACACTTTTGGTATCCATGTGAAGTTATTTAATTAGCTACTTTGTCACCCATTTCCTACAAATAAAGGCTAAAGACAATGTAAAAGTAATGGTGTTTTCTCAGAGGTCACAATTCGTTGTGAGATTTTCTGTTTATACTTTTAGTAATATAAGGATACCATGCCCCTTAGAGAAAGCTTTCTTGTGGGCAATTTCCCAAGGTTTCAAGATTTAAAATTGGATATTTCCTATTTCCTGGTTATTTATTCATACAAATGGAAATTAAAATTCATTATGTGGTCAACATCTCCCCACAAGATTCTAGAGGACTCTCGATTAAAAGTCCTAACCTATCTTCTTGTATTCCTCTGTTCAAATAAGAGGAAATCATTGTAGCTCAAAAGAGACTCTCTTAACTACATAGAATTTCAGCTCTATTGAAGAGAGATGAGAAGTAGAATCATTGTCCGAGTTGAGCACAAGTTGTTGCATGGCAATTGCATTTTGAATGTGGAACAACTGTAGTTTTGGCAGAATCGCAACATTAAGCTGGACTGAACCAAATTGAAATCTAAAATTTCTTAAAAAGAAAAATTGTTTGAAAATCTGAAATTCTACTTTCTGCAAACAAAAATCTGATTGATAAATGAACATTCCACTGTAGAACACAAAAAAATTACTCTACTACCATTGATACACAAAAAGCCAAAGCTCCCCGGCAAGCTACTCAAATAGTAAAATATCAAAAACAAATTAATCATAAATCTTCAGAGTATTAAGTACTGATCCAACTAGACCACAATAATATACATTAAGAGGAAACAAAATCAATATAAGCCTTGCTTTTCTTACAGACAAGGCAGCTGTACTTCTAAAGACACACTTTCACTCAAATAGCACATCATTGCTTTATTCCAGTAGAGGAATCTTTGACCTTTGCTTAGATTTATTTGTTTTAGCCTCTTAAAGCAATATTTTGTTTTTGCATGGCTTTATTTGCTTTACCATCTTAACACAATCTTTGGGTTTTGCATGGTGTTATTTGCTTCATCTTCTTGAAGCCATAGTTAGCTTTTGCAAGGCACTATTTTTCTTTTAATCTATTATCTTAAGGTGTACTTATGTTTTGTTTCCATGCTATCTTTCTATAATAGACATCAAACTATATTTAGCCCATCATCTTAGAATAAACTTTAGCTTTGTTCATAAGAAAAATTGTCATATGTCGAGAGTTTTTCTGGTGAAACATTTTAGGATGATTACACTTCCCATATCATAACAAAACCTATAAATTTGAGGGTTATTATGAAAACTCCCAGCAATGTGGAAAATCCTGTAAATTTGAGGGAGAATATGGATATATTAGAAAATTTACATCTTGGTGGTTGTATTTGTTGAATTTTCAGAAATCAATATCAAATGTAATCTCACTGCTTTTAAAAGTATGTAATTTCCAAATGCATCAATCTCTTGTATATATACATGGCAAAGACAAGAAGAGACATGTCCCTTCATGAGACATGTCTATTCATTAATCTAATTTATTAACTATAGAGTTATTATAAGAATAAATATAGATTACCTTTATATATATATATATATATATATACAAAATAATATCAATTATTATATATATTAATATATATATGTATCTGTAATAAATCATTTCTCATAATAATCATACAGTCAGTTTTATTTATCTGACCGATGCTACATACATCAACACTCCCTCTTAGCTAGGGAGGATAAATCAATCCAATGTCAACACTTATGACACCTAATAGCATCAACCCTAAGATGTAAGCAGTAGAAGAATCATCATCATGATGTGATCAATATATATTACATGATTCTATCCATCGGTGATTCTATCCACAAGTTCTATCTATTATGATCTGTTTTTGCCATCATAAGATGTCTTATCACAATAGAAGGTCAAGTTGATGTAAGATCGTCACTTGCAATAACTTTAACAAATACAGGGGATAAACATTACATTATAATCATAGCATATTATACAGCTGCGCATAGTATCGGATCATTACACGATCCTTAATATAGATGATATACGATTGTTACCTGATTTGTAGAATGCAGCCGCCAATGTTCATTTCTCGATGCATGGCAAGAGAAGATGAAAGGAATTTGTTTACACATACTAGTATTTCGATCATATACAAGGATGATGGTAAGACATTTAGAATGATTATTCTTATAAGCACAAGTAATGTGTATGTGTGTATGTATGTCA
>MU226134.1:1256511-1271432 GCA_018584345.1 Thuja plicata
ATTTAATTAATTTTGGGAATTTAATTAGATGATTTGGGGAATGAATTTAGAGGAAAATAGATGATTAATTAATGATTAAAAAACTATTAATTAATAGATGAAAATTAGTGTTTTTAATGTAAAGTCGGAAGCCTGTCCATTTTAGGGTGTCTACATTTGCCCCTCTTTGATGCGATGTGACTTGTCACAGTGTGTCAAAGATTCTTTGATTTTACCCTAGCTTGCCCCAGTATTTAGTAGGTGTATTTATGCCCCCTCAACAAATTTGAGCGAAAAGTCACAAGATGAGCGTTGATTTGTTGAAACTGCAATTTGTGGAACTAGGTATCTGGCGGATTTGAAAAATACTTTAAAATGCCCCTTGTAATTGACCGTCGAAGTTTCCAGGGATCGGGAAGAAATTTCAGAGCTCCTGGGTGAAATTAAGGTTTTTCGTAACCCCTATAAATAGTGAAGAGAGCTCTTCATTTGTCACTTTGCGATTTGGAGCTCTGATTATCTTGGTAAGTTGGTTTCTGATTTTTGCCTTCTTTTTCTTCCTGTTTTTAAGCGATGGTGGGTCTTCCTGGCGTAGTGCACATCTCCGGCCGAGTCTGTACGTACCGCAGACCTGCTGGCTCTGGATGTCCGGTGAGTTTTCTCACTTTGCGTGTCATTAATTACTTTTAAAATTTGTACTTTTATGAAAATTTGACATATGTGCTGCAATCAACTTCGGTTTTTCCACAATTGCGGTTTAAATGCCGCAATTGCCAGTTATGTACCACATTTGATAAAGGTGCTGCACTTGCACATGTAGATTTCTGCAATTGCAATTTGTCTGCCGCACTTGTAGATTATGTTTCACAATCGCTTAAGAGTACCGCAGTTGCCTCTGTTTATTACCGTAATTAATTTTTTAGCACTGTCTACCTGATGTCTTTGTCTGTTATCTGATTTTTCTTGTTTCTGTTACTTTCCTCAATGACTGAAACTGATAATTTTCTATTTTTTACTCTATGTGCAGTTCACTGGGCGTATCTTGCGTTGTCGAGAGTCCAGGCCGGTGGGACTCGTGTATAGATTCCAGTTGACCGAGGATGAGAGTTCAGTTCTTCGTGATCTTGGATTATACTAGATATGTTATATGCCTGAGACCGCGACCAACAAGGGTCTGATCTCCACTCTTGTAGAGCGATGGCACTCAGAGACTTGTACCTTCTAGCTTCCTACTAGGGAGTGTACCATGACCTTGGAGGATGTGTATCGCATCCTCCAACTCCCTATCCAGGGTGAGCTTGTGGAGTATTCCACACGCACTGGTGTTACTGCATTGACTAAGCTCTCTGGACTACCCCGGGATCAGCTCAGGCTTGCAGGTGATTATGATATCCCTTGGTCTAGATTTAGATTAGGCCTTGATAGACTGTCCACGCTGCTGGGTAGTCTGATATGTGGGATTCTATGCCCCGATCGTCGTTAGCGTGGTTTTTCTGTTGGTTTTGGTAGTGTCAAGCAGAGTATGGTCTGAGACCATACTGTCTTTGCTTGGGGTCCATGCATGTTGGCCCACATGCATTTCCACATGTTGTATGTGGCTTACCTTGATGGTAAGTCACTCGGCTGCGGTGCTACCTTGCTACAGATTTGGGCATGGGAGCATATAACAGTCTATCATCCTGTTGATGCCTGTGCTCTCTCAGTAGATAGGCCGTATGTGTACATGTATAATGGGGCGATTGTCCAGACTCATATGGGTCATCTTTCATATTGGCGAAAATAGCTAGATATGATTCCATATTTTATCTGGAGGCCATACAAAGATTGTCCCATCTAGGATGGAGAGGACATCCATCTCCCCTTTTGTCGACAGCGGAGATACCTGATTGGACGCGTGAGTGTCATGTACATATGATCGATTATCATAACACTGACATGGTGTTAAGTCAGTTTGGAGAGCAGCAGGATGTGTCAGATTCGTATGCATATTTTGCTTGGAGGTTGAGGGATGCTCATGTTTGGGGTGTTGTAGTGTCACTGGATGCTGCTCGCATTGAGTTCTTAGGGTTGCTTCCTGTTGCATGGACATGGCGCTCTACCACTATTGACTTAGGTTTGTCTTGTTTCTGATATGCATACGTACTTCCTTTCTGCTCTTTGATTCTTGCTCATATCTTGTTTTGGTAATTTTTTTCTTTTTCTGATCTGGTACTGATAGTTGAATTTGTCTTTTGTAGGCACTACATCGCAGTATGATGCTTATTGGTTGCAGCATTGGCCTATTGCACTGACAGATATGTCACGTCCTGTTCCCAGGACTATGATGAGGAGGGGTCGATACGTACGACACGGTAGGGGAGGTCGTGATGGAGGGAGAGGTGGTGGCAGGGGAGAGGAGGGAGAGATGGTGGGAGGGATGGAGGACGGGGTAGAGGAGATGATGGAGGGAGGGATGGAGGACGGGGTAGAGGAGATGNNNNATGGAGGGGATGATCCTGGTCCCGGGGGTGCTGGTGGTGGGGTTAGGGCTAGTGGTGGTAGGAGCGGGGGCCATTCTGGTGCTCCCAGAGTTGGGTTGGGTGCCATCTTGGAGGACAAGGAGGCTTTAGAGGAGGAGGTGCCTCAGCTGGTGCGCAGAGTTTGCAGGCGGATGGGAGCAGTTTTGGTTCCTCGTCCTGAGGATAGAGTTGTTATTGAGGACGTGGATGTGGAGATTGGAGACATAGATGTGGAGGCCTTGGATGAGCAGAGTGCTGAGATAGGTTCCTCTAGGGAGAGTGGTAGTAGTAGGAGCAGTACAGGGGAGAGCTCTGAGAGTGGTGATGACTCTGTGGGTTTGAGACAGAGAGGAGGAGAGGGACTAGGGGACAGGGCGGAGGAGGGTGACATGGACGTGGCAATGGGCGGTATGGATGATGATCCCTCAGAGGTGGAGCGCCTTACCCAGCAGGTTTAGGATCTGCAGGCCCGTCTTGCCTTATCCAATGCCCGTGTGACTGCTTTGGAGGCTCGTGTTACAGGTGCTGAGTCTTGAGAGTGACAGGCTTGGGCCGAGGTCTGCTTGTTCGTTGATAGTGTACAAGATATTTCCCACAGAGATATTCTAGATAGGTATTACAGATCTGGGTGAGACACTCAGAGAGAGATTGACTACTGGAGACGCCATTATGAGGGCACAATTCTTGCGGCATAGAGGGTGCCTAGTTACACCGCGTCTCAGAGATCCAGCAGGGATCAGCGTTCACAAAGTAGTGGTATCAGAGCTCCTGGGTCCTCTCATATGACAGATTCTGATATGCCTCCCCCTCGCGCACCTCTTGGCGAGGGTGGGGGTAGTTCTTGTTGACTATGCTCCTTGTACCATTTTTGTAGTGATTCAATGTATACTCTGAGTAGTACCATTTTTTGTATCCCAATACAGTGATATATATATTGATATACATGTTGATTACCTTCTTTGATCAGAATTGCGACCATTCCTTGTACTCAGATATTTTGGTTTATGTGAGATGCAGCTATTGTTTTTGATGTGATGTGCAATGGTTGACTTTTCTATATGTATGATTCTACATGATTTGGTGGTTTAGATGATGAGATGTATATGCAATGTGTTTCTATTATGCAGACTCGTATATGGATGATTTACTTTTCCTATGATACTAACATGTTATGCAGGATTGTGTAAAATGAGATGCATGTTTATATGAGATTCTTATGGATGCATGTGTTTTTATGCTTTATCATGTATGCAACTACCATGTTCTTTACTTTTCTTATGCACTTAATGAATGAATGCAATCTACTATGCATGAAATATCTGAGTAATGCATGTGTTAGTTAGAATGAAGTTAGTTTGGATAGATGTGCTCTGAGATTGATATAATAGAATTTGATGACATAATAGTTTGTTCTCTTTTTGCATTTTTGGATAGATATGATCTGATAGAAAGGATGAATGTCCCAAGTCACTGCCCCTGTTTCCAATAATTGTCATCATTTCATCTTTTTTGTATTTTCTGATATTTCTAAAGAGCGTCTAATGATCCAGATCACATACCACCTGGATATTGCCACAACCTCTTGATAGTGGAAGGAGTAGAGAGATTGAATAGAAAGAGACCCATAGTGCACCCAAATATTGACCATTTGGATTCAACTATGTTCCCTGTTTGAAAAGAAATAGAGCCAAAAGCACCCAGATATTGACCATGTGGATATCGCTTGTCCTCTAAATTAATCCAAAACAAGGAAACCAAGATAGAACTCCTATCCACCCCGAGTCTATCTGGATAACACTGCGAGCTCTTGATTTTGGAAAGGGAAAGCCAAGCAAACAAGATAGAACTCCTATGCCCCTAGAGTCCATCTAGATAGCATCGTGAGCTCTTGTTTGCAACATAAAGGGAAAGACCATAGTAACCAAGATAGAACTCCAAAGCAACTCAGAGTCCATCTGAATATTGCTGCGAGCTCTTGATTCTATAAAGAAAACAAGCAAAATAAAAGAGAAGGAATGTCCAATTCTTTCCTAGGTTTAAGCTCAGATCATGGAACTGCACGGCTGCTAGATAAGTGACAGTGCTTACCGCATTTATCCTAAATCATCATGGCCCTGGAATCGAAGTGAACATTCAACAAACAACAATCAAAGAAAATAAGTCATGATCTATCATAGCTACTCTCCTCACATGGTGGATCTTGGAGTAGCGTAAGAACATGACTGCAAAATATAGACTGAAATCTAACTGAATTGACTGACCTAGTCAACATTTTTGTATGGTTCCTCGATGCAGTTGGATTCTCTTGATTGGCTTGACTCTTTGGATAGGCTTGATTGGCTTTGATCGTGTTGGCAGCTGATCAAGCTGTGTCAGATGTGCCCAATGCTTGTTCGCAAAGCTCATGATTGTGACAGTATTGATTGATAGATTTGATTGTTGTGATCATGTTGGCAGTTGATCAAGCTGTGTTAGATGGGCCCAATGCTGGTTCACAAAGCTCATGATTGTGACAATTGATAGTTTGGTGTGCTTGCCTGTTGCTTGTTGATTGAATTGATAGATTGATAAAGCCATGTCAGATGAGCTCAATGTTGATATGCAAAGCTCATGATTGTGACATTTGATTGACTAGGCGTGCTTGCCATATGCTCTCTTGATAACTGAATTGGTTTTATTGCTTTGGAATTTTGCAATTTTTTGATTGTTTTTTATGAAGATTGATTTTCTCTTGATTTTTGATCTTTTTAGGGTTTTTGATGAGATTGCCGACTTTTTAGGATTTTTCAGGACATTTGGAATCACCCCCTAGTCTGGTGGACCAGTATTAACCATGGGTAAGTGCTTGGTGCTCAGAGGGGATCATGGTTCTGGATATTGCTTGGAATATTCAGTCTTGCATTTTGAAGTGTGCTCAAGCTTTTAAAGCTCATTGATGGTGAAGCTGGATTTGAACACTTGGCACCTGTTTGCTAGGTTTTCACCAAGGTACCTACTTAATAGTGCTTGATTGCCAGGTTTTCACTAAGAGAGCGATTTTGTTTTATCTTTACTTTTTTGCTTTTTTTGATTGTCGCTAAGCCGCCTGATTGCCAGGTTTTCACCAAGGTAACTTTTGTATTTTTTTGATTTTTTTTTGGTATTTTCTGGATATGTAGATAAATGACTTAACCATAGAGATTTTTAAGGGTAGAACCTCTTCAGGTGCATGCTGTTGATGTAGCCGGGGAGCTGATCTCCTTCTGGTGTTGCTAGTATGAATGCCCCACTCTGAGTAGAGTTGACGACAACAAATGGTCCTAGCCAGTTAGGCTCAAACTTACCAGGTTTGACTCGCTCTGCTTCATTCTTCAAATTTTCCATGAGGACAAGGTCTCCTACCTCAAATATTCATGGCTTCACCGTCTTATGATAGTTCCTTCTAAAGTGATTCTGGTAGCCTTGTAAGTGGTTGAAGGCATGGTGCCTTCTTTCATCAAGTAACTCTAGTTCACTGAGTCGTGCCACTCTATAGTCTTCATCTGACACCAAGTTCTTCAATGATATCCTCAGGGATGGGATTTCTACTTCAAGGGGTAATACCACCTCTAATCCATAGACTAGGGAGAAAGGAGTTGCTCCTGTAGGTGTTCTCACACTAGTTCTATATGCCCATAGTGCGGGACTAAGCTGTAAATGCCAGTCCCTTCCTGATTCGTTCACTGTTTTCTTCAGGATTTTCAGAATCATTTTGTTTGTAGCTTCAGCTTGGCCATTCCCTTGAGGGTAGTAAAATGAGGAGAACCCTTGTTTGATGCGGAACTATTCACATAGGTCTTCAACATCCTTGTTCTAGAAAGGGGTACCTTGATCTGTTAGGATTGTTTGGGGGATCCCATATCGACAGATGATGTGGTTAAGTATGAACATCACTATTTTCTTTCCAATGATGTAAGTGAGGGGAATTGCTTCCACCCACTTGGTGAAGTACTCCGTTGTTGCTATGATGTACTTGTGCCCGTTTGCTGAAGAAGGTGTAATTTTGCCCACTAGGTCAAATCCCCACATTGAAAATGGCAATGGTGATGTGATAGGATTTAATTCTTGGGTCGATGCATGGATGAGGTCTCCATGAATTTGACACTGTCTACACCTTTGAACATGGTTGTGTGCATGTGTCTCTATTGTGGGCCAATAGTATCCCATGCAGATTATTTTCTTAGCTAAGTTGTTGCCACCTATGTGGGTTCCACATATTCCTTCATGTACCTCGTACAAAGCTTTATGGGATTCCATGGAAGTGAGACATCATAGTAATGTTCCATCTAGACTTTGTTTGTATAGAGTAGTTGATAGGATGGTATACCTAGAGGCTTGGCAGATGAGGGCTTTTCGTTGGTTCCTAGACAAGTTTGGAGGTAAGACATTGTTTTGGAGATAGCTATAGACATCTTGGTACCATGGGGACTCAGAACCAACAAGGACACATGTTGATTTCATGATAGATGCTTGATGTGATGGCACCAAGAGTTTCTCCACTAGAAATTGGAATTTGGTATCGTTACCTGGCATATCAATCAATGATGCTATGGTAGCCATCGCATCTGCCGCTTTGTTTTGTGCTCTCGGGACTTGCTCAAAGAAAATGTAATGAAACTTGGTGCGTAGTCTTTCCATATGTGCTTTATAAGGTATGAGCTTCTCATCTTTGGTCATATAATCATTGTTAACTTGACTAATGACTAACTGCAAATCGCCAAAGACTTTCAGGTTCTTGATTCTCCATTGAATGGCTATCTTTAAACCGATTACTAGTGCTTCATATTTTGCTATATTATTGGTGCATTGGAAGTTAAGTCTGAAAGACTTTGGAATTGTATCATGATCTAGAGTGATAAGAACTATCCCTGCCCCCGCACCATGGTTTGTACACGATCCATCAAAATAAAGTTTCCATACCTCGATCGCCGGTTGTAGTGTCATGATAGATTCATCAGGAAAATCTGAAACAATAGGCTGGTGGTCTTGAATTGGTGCCTCTGCTATTTGATCTGCTATCACTTGTTCTTTGATAGCTTTTTTGTCTATGCACTCAATGTCGAACTCACTTAAGATCATTACCCACTTTGCCAGTCTTCTCATGAGCGCTGCTTTGCTTAATAGGTACTTGAGAGGATTAATATGTGCGACCAATTTTGTTTGGTGACTCAACATGTAGTGTCTGAGTTTCTGGGAAGTGAAAACAACTGCCAGGCATGACTTCTCAATTGGTGTATAGTAGAGCTCGTATCCAACCAAAGTCCTACTTAGATAGTAGACAACCCTCTCTTTTCCTGCATCATCATGTTGTGCCAAGAGGACACCTAATGCTGATTCCATCGCTGAGATATATAGAAGAAATGGTCTACCTTGTACTGGTGGTACCAATATAGGAGACTTAAGAAGGTAGTCTTTGAATATCTGAAATGCCTATTCGCATTGCTCTGTCCATATGAACTTGATGTCTTTATGCAATAGATGTTGGAATGGGTGGCACTTGTCTGCCAGTTGAGCTATGAAGCGTTTGATCGATTGGAGCCTTCCTAGTAACCCTCTTAGTTGTCTCAGGTTCGATGGTGGAGGCATGTCCAATATTGCTTTGACCTTTGCTGGATCCACTTCGATTCCTCTGTGTGATACTATGAACCCCAATAATTTTCCCGCTGTGACACCGAATGCACACTTTTTGGATTTAGTCATACTTTGAATTCCTGCATTCTATCAAATATGGGTCCCAAAACCTGTAGATGATCCTCTCGAAGTATTGATTTGGCTAATATGTCATCCACATAATCTTCCATTGTCTTGTGGATGAGACCATGAAATATATTTGTCATAGCCCTTTGATATGTTGCTCCGACATTCGTTAGACCAAACGACATGACATTCCAACAATATGTTCCCCAAGGACATGTGAAAGCTATTTTGTGTTGGTCTTCTGGTGCAAACCTTATTTGATTGTAACCTGAAAATCCATCCATGAGTGATAGCATTTGATGTCCGGTAGTTAGGTCTACTATCATATCAATGTTTGGTAAAGGAAAGTCGTCCTTGGGACATGCTATGTTGAGATCCCGGAAGTCTGTGCAAATTCGTATTTGACCACTGTGCTTTGTAACTGATACCAGATTAGATATCCAATCCGCATATGGTATAGGTTTGATGAATTTAGCATCCAGGAGCTTTTTCAGTTCTGCTTTGAATAGTAATGCGACATGAGGATGCATCTTTCTTAGCTTCTGTTTAACAGGTTTAGCGTTTGGTAGCAACGGGAGATGATGTAATACTAACTCTGGATCCAACCTTGGCATATCTAAGTAGGACCATGAAAAATTGATCATTCTTGCCTTGAAGAATCTGATGAATTGTTCTCTCTCCTCAGGAGTGAGTGATTTTGCAAGGTATATGTTCTTTGGGTTCTTGTCATCCCCCAAGTTAACTTCCTCTGTTTCTTCTGCTAGCAAGGCCAATTTCTCTTATGTTAAGGGGAGGAGTTCCTTCTTTCCATCTTCTAGCACCTCAGTGAGGTTTTTGTTAGAAGATACGTCTTCTTTTAGCTTTTTATTCTTTTGTTCTTTTTTCTTTTATGGACTAGAAAGAGGAGCTTCTTCCCCGAAATATGCTGTTCTGTCTAGGTTAAAGGAGAATCCTGCCTTGTGATCTCCTGACGGAATGCCTTCCCTTAGTCCCATGAAATGAGCTATCACCTCATCATTCTCGAAGATATCTAGTTCAGGTGGCCCTTGTTGATCCCACTCTATAAGCTCAGGGTGTACAAGACAGACATTTTCACTACTGTTTGACTTTGGTTGACTGAATGGGACTGCTGATATGGTGCCTACAAAATTGGACTGTGATGTGGACACACCACTTGAGGTTTTATAAATTACATGTTTGTCTATACAGGGTTGTTCGGTGATGGTCTGTTGGTCAAAAAGGTCTATTAGATTTATGATAATGTCGGCCCAAGGGAAAAAATATGGGATTGACAGTTCAAAGTTGTGGAGGGATCTCCACTCATACTCATGGGAGTTAGTCTCAATGGAATGTTCATCCAATGTCTCACTTCCTTGGTCATCGTCGATTGCTATGTGTAGGTTTATTTGGGATTGTGTGGTTCCCTCTTCAACGGGCAACAACTGTACTAATATGTTGCTTATTAGGACATGCTCTGTGTTGTTCCCCCGGTGCATCTCTGCTATTTGCTCATGATTGACTTGAATGTCTTGGATCACAGGACTGGTTCTTTGTTGTCCATATCCCTAACCTCTTGTGTTTCTCTGGGTTGGTGGGAGAGGTAATTCATATATGCCTTGTTGTCTTGCCTCTAGCCCAGTTGTACCATCATACCCAAATCTTTGTATCACTGTGTAATCGTTACCATAGTTCGACAAAGGTAATGGAGGCCAGATTATCTAAGGGGAATCTTGGTATAACCAGATATTGATGTCTTGTTCAAAAGAATTCTCTTCTGCTATGTCTCCCCATCGTACAAAGGTTGTGGGTGGACATCTGAATAGAATAGGTTGCGGAGTTTCTGTTACAATAACAGGTTGTGGCATGGCATGACTTCTTGGGCTTTGAGGCATGTGTGTGATGGTAAAAGCCTCTTCATATTTGTATTCACCACAACCCTTATCTGTGATGGATATCTTGCCTACTTTCTGTGTGATATCTTTAAGATTTGAATCTGAAGAGGATGAGATGCTTTCATCTTGTTTAATGACTATCTTTCTTGCTGCTCGTGTGACATCTTTGGGATTCAAATCTGAAAAGGATGGGATGCTTGCATCTTGGTTCGATGGCACCTGGTTATCAGTGCTGATTTGAACCGCATTACAATATTGGAGGGGATTGGGATCTCCCTCTGTGATGATCTCCTCTCCTTGGTGTGGGAACTTGATGCATTGATGGTATGTCAAAGGTACAACTTGCATTTCATGTATCCAAGGTCTCCCTAGTAACATGTTGTATCCTAAATCTAGGTCTAAGATTTGGAAGGGTGTGTTTTTTACCACAGGACCAATGCAAACAGGTAGAATGATAATACCCTTAGAGGATCTTTCCTCTTCATCATAGGCTTTGATATTTATCCTCCTTGTGACATCAATGATTGATTCTGAATAGCCCAGTTGCTTGATTAACTTTAGAGTACAAATGTTTAACCCAACTCCACCATCAACAAGGACCCTATGGACAACGCTTTTGTGGATCTGGACAAGTAAGTGTAGAGGATCATTATGCAGGGTTTTATGCAGTGGCACATCACGATCTGTGAATGTGGCATTTTTGTTAGCTGCTATATGGTTGACCATCATTTGGAAGCTCTCAGGTGTTATGTCCCTAGGGACAACTGCATTCTGAAGTGCTTGGTCAAGTGCCAGTTTATGCTGCGGAGATATGCGCAATAGGTCAAACATGGAGATCTAGGCAGGTGTGCGCTTTAGTTGGTCCACAATGCTTGTTTGTGGATTCAAGTTTGCTATAGGATTGGCTAATGTAGTAGTTGAGGATGGTACTCCTTGCAAGATGACTCTAGCACGACGTGTTGTTACAACACAATTGTTACCTTGGTCTCTGATAGTGATTGTTGCCACATGGTTATCTGAAGGATTGAGGCAATTGATGACATTATCACTGTTGGCATATGTATAGTTAACTTGTTTCATTTGTCCACTAGACCCAGAGGCTTTTCCCTTGTTGTGATCATGAAAGGTATCATTAAAAATGGTGTGATCAGTTGTGCCTTTGGTTTGAGTATTCGTCACATCGATGATCCCTGTGTCAATCAGATCTTGGATAGCATGTTACAATCAATAGCAGTTAGCTATTTTGTGCCCTTTCACTCAATGAAACTCACAGAA
This sequence comes from Thuja plicata, assembly GCA_018584345.1. Classification (NCBI taxonomy): domain Eukaryota; kingdom Viridiplantae; phylum Streptophyta; class Pinopsida; order Cupressales; family Cupressaceae; genus Thuja; species Thuja plicata. Next base: position 1,267,871 of record MU226134.1, read on the forward strand.
ATCTTTGTCATTATATGAACTTAGTTTGTTTTCATCTTGTCCAAAGTCCCTGATTTCTAGGAGAGTGATAGTGTTTGATTGTATCAACTTGTGTAAAGCTGATTCTATCGGTTCTCCTAATGGTGTGAAATCTCGTTGCTGGAATTGAAACCGTGGCTTGGGTTGATTCTGTTGTTGACTGTTTGACACAGCGGCCGCTTGTACAGGGGGAGGTTGGTTTTGGATGTATGCTTGTTGAGTGGGCCCTGTGGGCTTTTGGTTTGCCATAGGTGCGCCTTGCAGTGACACCTTGGGTTGTGCATAGTTGACTGTTTTCACATCAATGACACCATCGCTAGTGACATTTTTGTTTTTGTTCCAGCACTTAGCCTTTTCCATTGCATTCTTATTTGTATTCGTTTGTGTGGGATCTGCAAGGATTCCTTGTTTGACTAAGTTCTGCTCACAATGAACTCCTCTTTCGATGAGTTGTGTAAAGTTTGGAGCTAACTGTAACTCTGTCGTGAATGACATGTCTGGGCTCAAATTGTCAATGAACATGACTATTAAGTCTTGTTCAGGCACATCATATGTAATGCAGTTTGCCGTATTCCTCCATCTTTGTAGGAATTTCACAAAAGACTCTCCATCTTTCTGTTTAATGTCGCAAAGGTCCTTGATGCTGACCTTGCGCTCGATGTTATGATGGAAGTGAGCTATGAACTTTTTAGCCAATTCTCTCCAAGACCGAATTCCATGAGGTAGATGTGAAAACCATTCCATTACTGGTCCGGCCAAACTTTGTGGGAACATTCGCATTAGATACGTCTCATCATGAGTGACTTCGACGCAACTAGCAAAAAACTCTCAGATATGCTCAATAGGGTTGGTACTGCCCCTGTACTTGTCAAATTTTGGTATCGAGAAGTGATTTGGGAATGGAGACATGTGAAGAGAATGGTCAAAGGGATATGGGTATAAATCCTCTATGGTATAGGATTTAGTCTGCCCCTGATTTTGCATATCCATCATTTGGGTTTGAAGGGTTTGCATTTGTTGCATTAGCATGTCCATTTGATATTGAGGCTGGTGCGTGTGGACATTTCTTTGTGCCGTGGTGGGTATGAGGCTGTGCCTCTGTGTCCCTTGAGCAGGAACATAGGATTTCATCCTAGGGACTTGATACTGATTCCCCACTGAGTGATTTGTAATTGGAGGGACATGAGTGGTCCATGGTGGGTTTTGATGTGTTTGTTGTTGTGGCTGAAACTGGGGTTGATAAAGCTGGGGTAGGTATTGTTGCTATTGAGGTTGGGTTTGAAACTGGGGTTGTTGTCATTGAGGTTGGATTTGAGGCAACTGAAGCTGGGGTTGCTGTTGCAGGGGTTGGATTTGAGGTAACTAAAGCTGGGGTTGCTGTTGCGGTAGTTGGAACTGAGGCAACTGAAGCTGGGGTTGCTGTTGCAGAGGTTGGATTGGTGTTGGAATGGGAAAAGATGTAGCTTTGGGTGGGCCTTGACTGTAAGTCATTCCGGTAGAGATGGATCCCTACGGGTATGATGTGTTGGTCCCAAGACTAGTGTGAATTGATTGCAGCAGCGACATAGTTTCAGAATAGTTGGTATTTGGTGGGATGAAAGGCATAGCATGAGAGCTCGATTGTCCTGGCCACAAGACCAAAGGTAGAGGCATATTAGTGACCATAGGTGCACTTTGTTGCGAGCCTGTCATGATTTGAGTAGAAGATGTGCTAGTCTGGGTTGGGTCATTCGTTTGATTGGATATAGTCTATGTCGATGTGGGTAAAACCAATGGTGGAAAGATCTATGACACAACAAGTAGTATATGAGGAGTGTGAGTAGTGTTTTGACCTGAGAGAGGGTTTTTGGGCCATATAGTTGATACACTGAATTCAGCGGGGAGTTTGACTCCCTTCTTTATCAGCATGGCCAAATAATGTTCAGGGTTCCTCTCTACAACAACGTCCACTACTTTCATGGAGTAAGCATCTTGTTCCACATCTTCAAGTTCTTCTTCTATGATATCTTGGAAAAAAGCTGCCCCACGGGGTTGTTCAATGAATAGAGCAGAACTGGTGTTCATGAAGGGATCGTTCTCTTGCTCTGTTTCCCAAGCGGGGAAATGGTTGATATATGACTCATCAGGTTGAGTTCTAGCCTTATACCTTGTGTAAGGTCCTCCATGAGGTGTTTGAGACATAGTGCGGTCCAGGTTTTGTAACTAAAACAAGTGATATAAAGCAAACAAGGAAGAAGATACTTTCTGAGGAAAGTCTGAGTTATGTTTTGGACAAGGGTAATCCTAAGGACAAATTTTGATATAACTTGATCTCAAAGTGGTGATGACAAAAGATAAGATTTGCTGACCTTTGCCTTGGACAAAGTCAATTTGATAAAGATGATGATGTTTGATATGATGAGATCAAGATATTTCAAGTTTGAGCTTTTGAACTAACAATGTTTTTGACAATAATCGTGCTTTATAGAGAAAGGGTAATCTTTAATGTTTAGAGATTCACACAATGTTCTTCGCGTTTTCCTGGGATAGACACTAGTTTTGGACACCAAATGAAGAATTCTTTTAAGGTTTTAGGTCAAAAATAGGAATATAGCATATCTGGTCAAATGTGGTACAATTTCACCGATTGCGGTAAAATAATTGGTCAATTGTGGTAGTTTCTCACACAATGCTTCTAATTTTCAAGATAGTTGACATTTGACAACCCTAGACTTTAACATGTTTGAATCATTTTGATAGTTTGGATGTTTTGATTTGCATTTTAAGAAACTGATCAAAGAGACAAGCACAATAGACACTGTGTTTTGAAGAATGAAGACTGAAATTGTGTATGTTCTACAACTTTTTCAAGTTGCAAGGTTATCACGAGGTCTCAACAAAGAATAGTCAAATTAATCTAGGTCAATGGCTTTAGAATACAATGTTATAGGCCCAATGCTTGAATGTTGGTTAGCTCACACAACAATTGTCACGTTACTAGGACACGAAGGTCCACGACATAGGTGCCCGTGTTTTTGCCGTTTCCAGGTATTGTTGCCATGGAGTGAAGATCTCTTTCACTACACAAATACCGTGGGACACATATGTTGGGAATCTTGGGGGGAAATTCCGCAACCCCTTGCACTATAATAAGGTATTTGTTTGGAGGTAAAATGGGTTGGCCTCTAATTAATCAAGGTTGTAGTAAGGGTCCGTGGTGTCTCTCCAATCGGTTTGTATGTGCGTGACTCACTTAAGAGCCTAGTTGATCACGTTGGCTCCTTAGGGATATTCACCCTATCTAGAATATCATCAACATGCCTCGCTCGAGATTGGCTAGATAAGATGGAACTTTGGTTCATGCCTTGTTTATATACCGATAAGAAGGATTACCGATTTAAGGTCATTCTCTGAGGAAGAAGCGCATTCCCCAGACATGCCTTTCTAAAAAAGTATAAAGGTTTGTAATCTAACAGTTTGTGCAAGTGCACCCAAAACTCAAGACACAAGGTGAATCGATTAAGCTCCAAAGTTTGAAATGTGAACTAAGCTACACCACCATACA
>MU226134.1:1285982-1307794 GCA_018584345.1 Thuja plicata
ATATGGCTTCAATTTTCCAAACATTGTTTGCCCAATATTTATATTAGGATTTGAACTACAAAATGACACATACATTTCATGTTTTGTTGTGTCCAACCAATGTTTCATATGATATTCATATTGATTAGCTGAAATTGTATGTTTGATAACATCTCTACTGTTTGATGAAGGACGTGTATTATCATTCCAAAATAATGTGACCAAATTCTTAATTCCTCCATCAATCCTATCACAACGAGGAGCTCTACACATGATTGCCCAACTGCCTTCCAAGGTGCTATCATCCAAAAACACTCTCCTATTAACATATCGTGATATTGTTTTCCTACTAAAACCAATCTGAGATGAAACTGAAGATATTTTCCTTTTTTGGAGCATAGTATTACCTATAATGGATGTCAACATAAATTTTCTTGTAATGGTCTTATCTTTAGTTTGAGATCGCTTCCCTACCTGGTTCAAACCTTTCCTAAGATTTTCAATCATATCAGTTTGCATGTCAACAACTTTTCTCTTTTTTGATGTTGCATCTATAACCAATAATTTTAATGCCCCTTCCAACTTTTTGTTTATAAGTACAACTGAAAGCAATTGAGCTTGTTCAAGTGTTTCTAAATGATCAAATTTAGCCAATATTTCTTTTGCTATCATATTCATTAACCTCTTCTTAGCAAGACTTAAGGGTTGAACATTAGCAAGTGATCTCAAATTTTCTACATCCATTATAAGTAAATGATCTAAGTTTCTATAATTAATATTTCTCTTTACAGTTTGAGCTAAATGCATATGTTCATCCATACCATTAGGAGCACATGATCCTGAACCTTCTCCAACATCGATTGTTTGAACTTCCGTAAGGAGTGATCTCGACCCTTCTTCAATGTGCAATTCTTTGACTTGACTTGACCCTCCTACTTCAGCTTGTCCTTCACCTTCTTTAGTTTTGTGATAATATGCCAATGCAGCTTCACGATTTCTTTGTTCAGCACTATGTGATCTTTTTCTAGCAGATTTACGTTGTCTTCCCTTCTTGTTCCCCATTTCTTCTCTTCAAAAATGTCTTCCAAAAGTATTTTTTCTTCAAAAAAATAGTTTGATATAATATTTCTCCTCTTCAAAATTACGCCTTCGAAAAAAATAGAAATAAAAGTCTTTATTCCAAAAATGCATTTGTAAAAATTGAACAATAATAGAAAAAATGAATTACTTGCTCCAAATCGGTTAAAAAATGAAAACAAAAAACTTTACTTTTATACCATTCTAAATTTTTCAAAAAATAAATTTCAACATGGCCGACCTACTTCGAGCGAAGTGGCCATGACAAAATTTTGGCGCGATGGTTTTCCCTGGATTTTTCACACAAGTGGCTTCGCATGAAGGGTCTTCGCACAAATCCCCTTGCACCCCTTCGTGCGAAGGGGGTCTTTGCTCGAAGACCCCTAAAATAGAAATTTCTTGTCTGAAAAAAAAACAAGTCCTAAAAATTGGTCTTTCAAGGCCTAGGACAAGGACCAAATCAAATGTTTTTCTCAAATACATGATGCCAAATGATGCAATTTAGAACAAACTTTCTAATAAATATAATTTTAATACATATTGAGTTCGTTATCACTTTCAAATATTACTTTAACTAAACATAGGTTGTTTGGCGATTCAACAACCTGTCTCTTCAAGGCTCCGGGAAAAATAGTAAATTACAAAAAAAAATTATGAAAAATATGTAAGAAAAGCGTATTTGTGTTACCTTTCTATATAAAAAAAATTGAATTTCGATATATACATTTCAAGTTAGAGTGATCAAAGTGACCTTATATCTAAATTACAGTTATTGTCACTTTAAAACTTAATAAACTATGAAATATTGACCCAAAATGAATGAAACCAATTACATCCTCTAGATATTGAAGTCACAAATATAATTTCGAAAGAATTACATTGTTATCATATTTTAAAAAAAAGTTATGCTGATCCAAGTTAAAGTCACTTCTTAAAATCACAGTTTTTTCACACAAACCACTTTTCGAAGGAGAAGGAAAAATGAATTTTTTTATTTTTATTTTTTAAAAATATATTGATAAACTAGAAAGAAAATGCTAAAAGACCCTAGTTTATATCATCTTCAAATTCCTTATAGTTTTGCGGCAATAGGTGTTCAAAAATGAAGTTTTTTCTCAAAATGTTGATCTTTGTGTCAAAGTTGGTCAAAAAGTGGGACACACTATTGTGGGATCACCCATATACATAAATATATGTATACATAGTCCAAGGGGTTGAACTCAATTGGTTACAACTTTTGGTTTTCATTGTGGAGACTTGAGTTCAAATCTCCTTAGGGCCATCTTGTGTGACTCTTAGTCTTCTTAGTTGGCTTATGATTTCTAGTGCGTTTGTTCGATCTCTAATATAATATAAAAACATATATGTATACATACATGTATTTACACACACACGTATGTATGTGCGTGTGTACATACATACATACATACATACATGTGTGTGTGTGTGTGTATGTGTGTGCACGTGCATGTACATATATACATACATATAGACATATATATATGTATGTACACACACACACACACATGAAGATAAGTGAAAGCAACAAAACATACATAGTGAAGACAACAAAATGAACCTAACTTTACACAAAATTGTACTCATTTATTAAAATATAATATATTAACAAAATAGACCCAACTTCACACAACATGACCAAAGTTACATTAATTTTATACAAAATTATGTCATTTATAAATATATAATATATCAACAAAAAAAATTAACTTTAAACACAAAATTATATCATTTATTAATTTAATATATAAACAAAATAGACCTAACTTTTCCTAAATTGTGTCATATATATAAATAAACAATTGACCTAACTTTATATAAATCTATATCATTTTTTAATATATAATATATCAACAAAATTCTTATATGCACCTCTTTATTACTTAATGTAAGGAGCAACCCTTACAAATATTTGCTTTAAAAAATAAAAATATATCAACAACATTACAGTAGCTTTATACAAAGTCATATCATTTATCAATACATAATTTATCAAAAAATTCCATCAAAATAAATAAATATACAAACAATATCTATATAATTCTACATAAGCACTTTAGCTAATATTATTTTATATTTATTGAAAGAAAGTAATATTTTGGACTGTGGCTGAGATAAAAATATAGTTAATGTGGACCCTACGCATGCTTTAAATGCTCCACGTTCTAAAGGTGAAAGGAATTTTCCAAATTCGGGACTTGTAATAAGTACCGAATATGGGAAATTAATAATAATAGTAAATATGAATCGTGTGATTCCCCTTCCCTCCCATTTGGCAGGTCTATCACCGCACAACAACATACACATTAAAGCACGCTCCCCCACAAGAATTTAAAGTCTCCCCCAAAATAATTTCATTTTTATTAAAACCTTGCTATTTTATTAACTGAATATAATTACTTAAAATAAGTTGTAAGTTTCTAGGATTGAAAATTTAATTAAAGTTTATCTATAGTTAGATTGGTAGAACATAGTTAATAAAAATGATGATATATTTTTTCTTCATTGAAAATTTAATTTTAGTGTTATAATAAACAAGAGACGCAAGCGTCAAAGTTCTTGTCTATAGTGGAATGTTTTAAGGGGCAAAGATATGGTGACAATGGTAAATAGAAGCTTGTGAATGGTCTAATTGTTTAGAAAAATTATTTATTGAAATCAATATAACTAAGATATATGTTTCACGCAGTAGGTGTCAAAAACATGAACTACCTCACAATGAAAGCATTCTAAAATCAAAGAAAACATGATATTATGTGAAAATTACATATAGATTATTAATAATTATATACGAAGAAGCAGTTGTAACTGTGCACTTAAAATAAAATGTACAATCATTTTCTAGATAGCAGATTAAGCTTGAAAATAATAATTTTTTGCTTCTTTTTCTCCCGTATGTGTATCAATTGGAGAGCATACAACTCCATAGCTTCCTTTGCCTATCACTTTTTGAATCTTCTAACGACTAGCTTCTCCATACTCTGTAAAGAACTCTGTCTCTGTAGAGCTCTACAATCAAACACAAAACACAGAGAGATTAGATAATTGTGTATAAATATTTAAAAAAAATGAACACAACAGTTAACAATGCATGACATTTGCCATCTGGCACTTTAAACTATTTTTCTGATATAACAAGGCCAAAAATAATAAGTGTGACATATATTGCAATTACTAGTTTTGTTGATTTTAATTTCAGAATTGGTCCAAATGAATTATAAATGAATAAATTTTCTGAATACGATTCCACCTGGCTAGCAATCATAAATCTGAATATAAGTAAACTGCAACAAATTTCACATCATAATTATCTTTTATTCCATGACAGGAAACTAAACAGATTCCAAAAGCATACAATTCTATTTTTTATAAGAGAATATCAAATAACTAACATAAAAATGAATTAACTTTCAGATAAAAACTACAGTTAATGTTGAACTTCATATTAGCAGGGGAAAAATATATTTTATGTAATGGCACATCCACAGCTATAAGACGCACGCAAAAGTTTTGTTGTTTCTCAGGTGTAAGTTCATTTGGTGCCAAAACTCCTTGCACACAAACTCAATTGGAAAATGTTCCACATGAAGAGTATCATATAAATAAATAACAATGTACACTATATCCCAGCTCTAGTGGGAATATCTGATCATGTTCACCCCAAATCAATAATGTTTCCTGCAGGGTAAGTGATCAAATTTATTTATTTTTTTGTATGAAAGTGAAATATATAGCAACACAACACTTTGCTCTTTGCCTTAGCACCATGAAGTCAAGAATGCAGAACAAGAAAACAGAGTATGGATATTGACAATGTTTATGTGGTTTATATTGAATGAAATTCCCTCTATCTTATAATTGACTACAAAACATGGATGTCTCTGCCAGGCATGGGTATATGGTGACCACTGACGATAAGCTGTAACATAAACAGGCTACAATTTTGTACTAATAGTTTTTTAAGTATTTATCAATGTATTTGTCCATTTTTAGAAAAGAAATTCTTGGATACAAAACATGATTCTTCTAATTTCTTTTGCAGGTAATTTTCTATTTTTACTAAATAATTATCATCAAAGTTTTCTTTATTAATTTGATTACAAAAACTATAAATTGACTATATTAGATCCAAAGGGGCTTAGCAATTTTGTAAATTGTTGATTTGTACGCCATTTATACTCTGATGCAGTCCATTTAATAGTCTTATATTCTGTGCTATTGTCTGAGAGTATAACTTGGATCCCAACTAGTCACTTCCCTGCAGTGTCACAAGAATTTTGGTGATTCACCAATAAATACACTTTTAGTTTTTTTGCATTATCTGATCCTAGGAAAGGATTGTACTGCAACATTGTAATAGCAGTCTAGCTGTTAGAACACATCTAATTGAAGACCAGAAAAACATACCTTTATTTTGCGTTAATCTCTATAAAATCTCCTGATTAAGAGGAGAACACATTCTACTGTGTTCCTTGGGTCCTACTGTCTAGTTGAGGGAAACTTAACCATGGCTTAATATCAAACAAATAATGAATATCATACTGAACGCGTAGAAGTCCATTTTTTTCATTTCTAAATTCCAGTAAAAAGTGATGCATGTCCAAACTACTTATTCATTCAATCATTAACTCAAAGGATCGTGATTAGTATTTAAAAAGTAAGACGATTACAACTATATTTTTATCATATATCAGAAAGCCTTACTAACAAACCCTATTTAAATTAAATGGTATCATCGTTCATTTGGTTTCATCACAAAAATATATATTGTTAGACTCACCAATGGATTCAAGCTCCTAAGGTCACCTACAACACCAAAGATTACTTTCTACAAGTGAGCAGCAAGAGAAAATATTCCTTGAATAGGGTGCAAAATGAATTATGATCCATTTTTAAATTACATTTTTGAAATAACATTTTAAAACAATGCATGGACTTAGAATATACGGTTCACTATCAAGTTTCACCACGTGGTCATTGTCATTCATATTTGCTTCATAGTGTATAGTCTATAAGTAGACTTGTGGCATTTGTTAAAATCTACACGTGTCTTATCTGTGCTTTTACATATTGCACTCTTTTGTAAACGTGGAATGGGAGATTTCATACAAGGACACTCATACTCCTTTTTTAACATAATAAATCTGAAGATCATAAGCATCACAATAACTATTTATTCCTGTAAGCATTTATCTTGAGCTCCCAGCTTGTCAGGATTTGAACCTGGGTCTTCATTTAAGTGATGCTCTATCTGAACCAATTGAATTGGCAGAATGGATCATATGAGAATTTTCTCTGTGGTTGTAGAGTCCACTCTTATATTAGCCTCATAAATACTGAGAGCTAATGTATTTACTATGATCCATAATTAGGACGTAGAGAGTTCATTGTTAGGCATCTTGAAGGTGGCATTGATGTTCTCATTTTGTACTTACTGATTGTTCCATCAAAGTGACATTGCAATACAAGGTATATTGCATCCTATATGATAAGTTGTGTGTACCATGTGTTTTAAAGCTGGTAATTGTTACTTTCACCTGCATTCTGTTGTTTATTTGTTTTAATTATAGGAAATATACTTACAAATATCACTATTTGATAACCAAATTTCCTGTTATGCTATAAACAAGCAAGACCACTGCAGTGACAAAAGTTTTAGATCTATTTAGAAACTACCCCAGATACAGAGGAAATTTGAAAACATTGGAAAAATTACAACTGAACATTAAAACAACAGAAATCTTAATTGCATTGTAATTATAGGAAATATACTTACAAATATCACTATTTGATAACCAAATTTTTTGTTATGCTATAAACAAGCAAGTCCATGGCAGTGACAAAAGTTTTAGATCTATTTAGAAACTACATCAGATATAGAGGAAATTCGAAAACATTGGAAAAATTACAACTGAACATTAAAACAACAGAACTTTTAATTGCATTTTAATCTTACTAGTAAAGAATGAACAATCGCCATGGGTTAAGTAAAAGATTGTTGGGTTTGTGAGTAATTGTGAGATATGGAAGCCTTATAAAGTACTGCATTCCCTAAAAGCTTTCGTTCATCTGGAATTATGACTTTGGGGTGCAAGTTCCCAGGTTGATGCATTAGCCTCTAAGGTCGTAAGTCTCTAACATAACTTAGAGATGGATGTATGCTCTGCGGTTCCCTTCACTTGTGGTTATTGAAAATGTAAATGCTCAATAAAAAATAAAAGTCAATTTTAGAGTGGCATATTTTTTTTGAGGGTTTCATTACACTATCATATCTAACTATTTTCTCACTTCCATATTTATTTTAGCCCTTTTTATCTTTGAAGTTTGAATCAATATAATTTTCTCTGTTCCATATTAGATTTAGGAATACTTTTTCATTTCCTTTTCTAGGTCTTGTTTGGATACCATCCATCTTCCCAGATTTTTTGATAACCAAATTTTCCGTCATGTTGATAAACAAGCAAGGCCATGGCAGTGACAAAAGTTTCAGATTATTTAGAAACTATAGAAACTACCTCAGATAGAGGAAATCCCAAAACATTAGAAAAATTACAACTGAACATTAAAACAACAAAACTCTTAACTACATTTGAGTTTTACTAGTAAAAAACAAACAGTCACCTCAGAATGGGTTTTACTTTACCAAGTTTGGCGATTGCCCTATGAGCTACGGTTTGAAGTCCGATCCCTAACCTAATGTTTTTTTGTTTCTGGCAGTTACTTCATTTCCAATACCTTTATATGCATCCTCTTCTGTTTCCTGGTAACTTAGATTTGTTCTTCCTTTATGTGTGTATATACTATATACATATCAATAATTATATAATAAGATTGTTACAATTCTACTCCAGTCATCCCCACTGGTTATAAATATCAGGGTACGAAGGTACGTTGTAGTAGATAAATATGGAAGTTATCTAGGTAAAATGGCTTCTCAATTCCAACCCTGATTTTGCGAGTGCTAAAGACCATTGAAGTGGAAAACCCTAAGACAATAAAGAGGGAAAATTAATTCTTTTTTTTTGGAATTCAGAGCCACCACATTACCAAATCTGTGCAACAAGTGTTTTTACAACGCTAGATTTTCTCCAAACTAACCAATCCCAACGATTTACAGATAGACAATTGTTTAAGCTGAGAGAAAACAAAAAGGAAAAATATTTGCTTAGTGTATGGAAGAATCGAAGAAAGTAGACAACCCTGAAAAAGGGGAAAAAATTTCATATACTCAAAAAGATGCATATGCATATTGTTACTGAGAAATGCATTGACATCAAGTGTATTTGTATCAACTCTATTTTCGAATAGAAATATAGTCTTTAGCCTGCAATTAAACTTTTAAGAGAACCCATGCCACAAAATTTGCTGCCAATACTGCATGGAATCCATCCAATATGAAAGAAATTGTTACCTGTCAAACACATAAACAACATCTAACTATTGTGCTAGGTTTTGCAGGTAGTAGGAAGCTCAGTTATGCAAGTAGCACGAAGCGAAAACACCAAATGGAGAGCGAATGTGTCGAAAGAAAGGAGAAAATGCGAATAAAGAGGACAGAGGACAATAGCTATTGTATTTAATGAACATAAAGAGGACATAGGACAATAGCTATTACATTTGATGAACATTTATCCCAACATTTAATTAAATGACATATTTGGCCGACCTTCTAATTTTTGGCTAATAAATTTCTTCAAATATTAATTTTCTCATTGCTTCATTGCCTTTTTGGGTTTCAACCAATAGAATTCTAAATAAAAAACATTTTTAAATTTTTTTAAATATGACAGAATTGTCAAACTTTAGAATATAAAAACAATCTTCAAAAATTCTATACTTTGATTGATTCAAATAAATAAAAAATTGCATCTAATCTGCCTATGGCAGAACTAATAAGAGTTAAATTGGGATTGCATTGTGGATGAATTTGATGGAGTAGATATTTCATTTCAAATAAAAGGAATAAATTGTTTATAGTTGAATATATATTGTGAATGTTATCATATATGAAAATATTTAATTAGACAAAACACCACTAACTACATTTATTTTTAAATTATAAAATTATTTAAATATATAGTAACAATTCTAAAAGAGTTTAATTGTATTTTAATAATAAACTAAAAAATCAAATCTTGCATCAAACAAATATATAAATGCATGCCATACAATTCCATAAAGTTCATATTTAACTTTATTGAAGATGAAAAAATAACTAATAAAATAAAATTGTATTATCACAAAAAAAAATTGCATGCCTTACGGACAAAGTATCATAATCTATTAATATTAAAAAAATAAACTCACAAAATTAAATAAGTACCTCCTATTTCTAAATGTTGATTAGCAATTAAAATATATTTAATATTAATTTTATAAATTTTATATAATAGTTATTTGTCACAATCTTATTAATGTTAAAAACATAAACTAGCAGCGATTACCCATAAAAAAATATAAATTAGCAAAATTAAATACATAACACCACTTTCTAAGAATTAATTTACAATCAAAATATTTTTTAAATATTAATTTAACTTAGTTATGTAGTAAATTAGGTATTTAATTTAGTTATGTATTGAACTTTTGATTAACTTATAAAATTAATTTTCTATTAAATGTAGAAGATTTTATTATTTATTTAATAATTATTTATCATTGATAATTTGATCTCTTTTTTTATTTTGGTTTGGACCTTGTGACCTTATGTTTTACCACAAGAAGTTCTCACCAAGGGAACTAAGTCCCACCCCAATTAGCTAAATATAATTAGGAAGAATTATAATATATTTATTTACTTATAGCAATTTTTAAGTTTCTAGAATTTAAAGATTAATTTTAAGTTTATCTATAATTTTAGTGATTGATATAATTAATTAAAGTTTATCTATGATTTAATTGATAGAATATAATTAATGAGAATGATGATATATTTTTTCTTTGATTTATAAGTTATTATTTTAATGTTTACAATAAATATGCCATGAATTTGATAGAGTAGATATTTTACTTTAAATGAAAGGAATTAATTTTTTTAATATTAATTTCAAATATTTTATATAATAATTATTTGTCACAATCTTATTAATGTTAAAAACATAAACTCACAAAATTAAATGCATAACACCACTCTCTAAACATTGATTTGCAATCAAAATAATTTTTTGATATTAATTTTAAATATTATTTAAGAGTTACATAGTGAACAGTTCTTCTTTTGTAAGATTCGTTAAAAATAGCATCAAATTTAGTTATATATTGATGGTTTGACTAAGTTTTTGAATGAAAAAATATCATAACAAGGGTGTTGGCCCTTATAAAGCCAATGTCAAGTGGCAATGCCACTAAAATTACCAGTCAGGAACTATAGTAACACTAACATTGGATTGATTAACTGTTGTTTTTTGCTGCATCTTTGGGACTTTTTTGTTCGGGTTGTTGCTTTTTTGTTCCTTTCTTCTCTGGTGCTCTAGCACAACTGTTTTTGCTTTTTATTGTATATCTCTCTTTTTACTCTAGGTTTCAGGTCCTTGTAAAACCTGTTGAACTCTTTTTTTGTTAAGGTTTCGGGTCCTTGTAAAACCTGTTTTTACTTAATCAGAACACTAACATTGGATTGACCAGTCAAAAAACACAGTTACACTAACAGTGGATTGACATTTATAGTAGAGAGATATTTGAGGACCAATAGTCGACAAACAATCGACAAGCACACAACCAGACAGAAAGAGCTTATAAAGGAAAAGGTCCACATCATGCAAACTGTTCAACTTTAACGACATAAAAGTGGCATTTGTGCTTAGAATTTGAGTATGATGTAAACTGATGAAATGTGTAAAACTGGATGAAGTTTATGCCTATAATTTTTAAAATTTTTTTTGAAAAAGAATTGACATAGTCTTTTAATTTTTGAAGTTCATTTTTTAATTGCTGAAAACTGCTAAAAATCTGGTGTCTAGTTCCCACCAAACAAGTATATGCAAATAATCTATTTTTTCTTTGATCTCAAAATATGTTATAGATAAAATGTATAGCTAGTGCAAAAAAGAATAAAGATTGGTTTTCAATGTATATTTCTTTATTATAACTGCTAAAAGTTGAACTTATCTTAATCGACAGTTTTCATCTCCCACCAAATTTCCCCTATCAAATCCACACCATTCAGAAAAAAAATTACATATTCTTGAAGAGGACTCTCTCCTCTAGTGCTCAATATACATTTTAATTTTTTTGATACGATTTACTATTTTTTATTTATTTGAAGCAACATCTTCTCGAATATTAAAATACTACTTGTATTTTGAAATTATAATATATTAGATCTAATCAAAATACTATAAAATTTATATGACAATAATATTGACATTGAGCTCTACAAAAGGGTATTTTTTATATTTTTAAAAAATATCAATAAAAAGAGTAGGGGTTATTGAAACATCGCTTTTCTGAAATATTTTTATTTCTTTGGTAATTGGACCCAAATTGGTATAAAATATGCATTTAATAGACATTTCCAATTGGAAAAGTTGGACCACTTATCTAACTTAGCTAGAATGAATCTAGCTAGACCATATGTTTGATGAAAATTATTTTTTGGTTAGAAATACTCAAATTTAGCCGTGTTGATAAGATATCCTGAAACGTGACACAACTTTGTGCTTTTACCCAAGAACAAAGAATAGTGACAACAAAGAAGAGCTCTAAGTACCATCTCTTGGGCTTCGTCTAGCACCATCAAGTAGTCTACACCAATCTCTTCTAAGGAAGTATATAAGTTCCTTATTCCCGTCCTCATCATCCTCATGTGAGTTTTATTGGAGAAGACATAGAGTCGTCGCAACACTATACATTCATTTGGTATCAAACTTAGCCACTCCCTTCACTTCCTCCTCCATTTGGGGAATCTTCCCCATCAAGAAATCCACTTTCTTATTGAGGGTCTAAACTTTCTCCAAAAACACCATGCATCTTCGGTATCTATTGAAGGTTGACATAGTCTCATTTATCTCATTCTCCTTCTCCTTTGTACCCTTAAAGTTGTTAGAGACATGGATGATACTATTTTCACTACTTGAAACCCTGTCCTCATCAACCCATTTGATCTTCTTTGTTGTCCCCTTAACTTCATCTCCTACAACCTTTTTTTTTGCAAAACTCTCAGGCTTGTTTATTGTAGATCCCTCATTCAACCTTGTTGTGGTTTCTTCCTTTCAGGTGGGCCTTTTCTCACCCTATTGTTTCCTCCATCTGGCATAGTCACTAATCAACCTATGCTTGTGATTCGTCAGTGCCTTTCCTTTATCCATCCCTTCATTCTTCATCAACATCTTCCTTTTTCCTTTTCCTACCATACTTTCCACATTTTCATAGGTGTCACTTTCCATAGAAGGGTTGTTCATCATGTTCATTTTGACACAGCTCTAGTAACTTCGTTGAGCATTGTTGAAGCCACAATCGTCCCATAAAGTCATTCACATTAGTAACATCCATTTTGAAATGTGTAATATCCCCTTTTTGGGACATTAGAACTCAATTAAATAATTAAGTTTTAAGTTGTCAAATTATATCAAATTTAATGTCAACTTAATTTAATTATTTAATAAAGTATTAAAATGACTTAGTGGAGCTTAGTGAATAATTAATAAAGTCATTTAAATTTTTAAAAGGGAAAATAAAGAGACAGAGAAAAGGAATATGAAGAGACGGACGGAAGGAAAACGAAGAGTCATAGAGATGTGTTACAAAATAACATTGAGAGGATCATTATGATCATCCTTGGTTTATGCTTGATTAATGTTTTCTCTTGGAGAAATGTGGGAAGCTTCTAGCTTTCAATTCTGAAATGTAAAGATGAAAACCTTTAGGATTTGTGGGTGGATTGGATAGAAACCCAAATCATCTTTGGTAGTGAATTCGTGACAGAGTTCATAATTGGGCAAATTTGTGAAGTTTTCATCTACAGATAGATCTGCCAGTAATAGAGGTATTTCATATCTATATGGAAAAACGTTGTAATGATTTATATATTTTAATGACAATATTCACATCTCTATTTCAGTATGAATATATATATATAGTTTTCAAAATAACCTGTTGACATAATAGAAATCATTTGCATGCAAATTTTTGTTTAATTTCCCGTGGCAAATTCTGGGAAAAAATCTAGAGCAAATATCCTAGGGGGATATTTCAATGGTATTAGAGTCGGTTCTCCTGCCAGCCTCTAAAGTTTCATAGAAGACAAATTTGTAAGAATCTATATTCGAATCAAAAATATTTGCAAAAGGATTTGATATTGTTTATTGTTTAAAGTATTTTAGTTGAGCATATTATAATCATAATATTATATTCAAAATATTGAGGGGGAGTATAATTATCAAATTCTGAATATTTTATATTGTGGTTGAACTTTATCAAAGATTTTTATTATAATCAGAATACTCGATTCTGAGTATTATGTTACAAAATATTTGTGGGACCCTATATTTGTATTGCAATCAGGAAAATAAAATTTGTTGACTATTGTCGTGATTCCGTGAAGTTGATATTTGCAAATAGATTTTCATGACATCCGACAAGATATTATTGGCCTTATACTATTATCAAACCTTCATATTATAAAAGACTGGTGCGATTGAATATATATTCACCTCCAAATATTTGAAGTTGTCAGATGTATTGAAGCTAAGGAAGTATTTATGTGGGGCCTCGATTAATAAGTTGGTCTTTTAAAGATAAACATTAGCGTATGTTGAATGGGAATGATATAATTTGAGCCGGTATAAATTGTTTGTAAGTTGAGTCCTAAAAAGTTAGCACTCATTGCAGGATACTTACTAGGACCTATTAGCCCCTATTTTGGCAATTTTGAGGTCAGAATGCCTGTTATGCTTGATCCTAGCAACCTATATTTTATCTCTCATCTCTTTTTCTTCCTTCCCAACATCCCTTATAATTTTGGGCTCATTTCCTAGTGTACAGGTCACCATTGGAGATCTATTCTTGGAACAGGTTGACAATGACGTCCTATCCCAGGCATTCTAGACCCAAAATTTTCTCGGAGCCCGATGTCAAGGTTTTAGTGGGATTTCTTGGTTTTTGGTCGGCCTAGATCAAATTTGAATCCTGAAATGAAGGTGAAAAGTATAAAAGGACCTCTCATGTCCTCATTTTGTCATCCATTATCAAGTGAAAGTATATCGTATGCAAACACTTTGGAAACCAAGCTATCAAGTTTTTAAGCAAGCAAGATAAATTGGATTTAAAATTTGAAGGAAAGCATCCCAATTCAAGATCTCCAAGCCTCCATTTATTCAAGATAATTCAAATTAAAGACAATATTCTCCAATTGAAGAAATTTTCTCTCTCCCATGATGTCCAAGTAGTGGAATTGTCAATCAAGAAAGAAGATTCATCATCCATCTCTTTCTTCTCTCTCCTTCCTTGCAAATGTTTTCAAGCATATCAACATTCAAGACCTAGGAGTGACAATAATATATCTATTCATTTGTGAAAGAATCCTTGATTCTACATCTCATTCCAAGGTAAACTCTTTGGATTCCAATAAAATTCAATCATCTTCACGGATTTGAGCAATTTCTACATCCGTTTAGGAGGGTTTATGCTAGGTAAATATGTAATTTGCCTTTTTACATGCTTTCCTTTATGAAATTGCTTTCATATTTCAAGGTTGATTCCTATACGAGGGTTTTAAAAATGCAAACCCCTTTCTAAAACCTTTTACTCTATTTTTATATGTACAAAAACAAGTTACAGAGCTATCGAGTCAGGATCAGGAAGATCAGAACCAGTCGAAACTCCTCTGCTTTGCTTTCTAGATCTGCAACATTTTGCTCATTCTTGGTTTGTTTATGTCTGTTGTTTTCAGTTTTTTGTACCTTCACCTAATTGGAACATAAAATACTTTAACAAATTTCATTTTACCATTCCCATTTCTCTAATCACTCACATTTCATCAAAGGATCAATTCCCCCAATTAGCGCTTGAATCTCCTCTTGAGCCTATTGAGGGCACGTTCCTTACAAAGTATGGTTGTAGAAAGAGGAGACTTATCTACCTATCCCTATTTGAATTCCATTCCCCTCTTCTTCCAAACAAAAATAAAACCTACATTTTTTGTGAACCCTACATTTTTTACATACTTTTGATTTGGTAGTTAGATCCTCTTTGCTTGATCTCCTAGTATGCATTATATTAGATCCTATGTTTATCACATTGTATGCATTTAGATGTATAGATTTATTACATTGAAAATCTGATTTGGTATTTAGACCTACATTTTAGGCATTTCATATTTCTCATTTTTAGATCTAGATCTAGTTTGTATGTTTTACATTAAAGCTCTAAATTTGTTAGTTAGATGTGTTTTTCATAAAAACATTATCATTGCATATCTCTTTCAAATTTCAAAATTGCATTAGATCTCTACCATTTATTTCATTCCCTTCTACATAAGTGTTATTAATTTGAGTCGTACTTATAGTATTTTGGTTAGGAGAAGTCGTAGACTTATGGGTTCCTTTGATCATGAGCCTTCTCTCTTTCCTAGGAATCTTGATGAGACCAACATGCATACTAGTAACATAAACCCTATAATGGATAACAAATATTCTCATTCTTATCATGATGAAGATGAGGCCTTAAGAGTCCCTCCTATGCAAGTCCAAAAGTTTTCCAATGACTTTGAGAAATTTGAACAATGGTTAGGACAAGAAAACTCTAATCCCAAAGTCATTTCTATTGTAGAGGGCTTAAGGAAGTTAATTTATTATGATGAACATGGTGTTAATATCCTATGTAGTATCTCTCATCTCATTGATAACAATTTCAATCCTATTAGAGATTGTGCTCAAGAGATGGGTTTCTTTCCACGTACTACTAGTGTTGAAACCTCTATGCATATTTATACCTTAATTTTTAGTGTATCCACCTATGCTCCACCTATCATAACAACTTCCATTCAAAACCTCAATCTGATATGTGTTGGCATTTCTAATACTGTTGTCTCCACTATCTCTTCAAGCATGTCATGTATTTCTTTACCATAATCAATGCCCACTTACAATAGTGTGACATTTTCATATTCAATTGTTCCTTCCATTTCTCACAATGCTCCAAAAATTTCAAATATACCCTCTTATACCATTATTTCTACTGATTTTACCATTAATTGTTTGGATCAAATTGTTTCTTATTTGCAACATGAAATTGCTTCAATGTCTCAATCCAAGTTCAAAATTCCTACTTATGATAGTGCTAGTCCTTTGTCTTTGGATATCATTTATGTCATTATTCAACAATACATGAAGATTCCCCATCTTGAGACCTATAATGGTAAATGTGATCCTTTGACCCACATTAAAACCTTTCAAATATTGTGTAGTGATTTCTCTCATGATCATAGGTTTATGGCTAAACTTTTTACTAGAACCTTTCAAGATAAATCCTTGCAATGGTATTGTTCTTTTCCTCCTTATTCTATCGATTATTTCTGAAAACTTGCTAATGTCTTCATCCAACAATTTTAAAATAGCATTGGTCCTAAGATTTCTTTAACTGATTTGATGCATTGTAAACAAGGTGTTAGAGAAAAAGTGACTGATTTCATTTTTATATTTAAGCCTTTGCATGCTCATATTTCTTATCTTGTGTCTAATATTCATGTGCAACATATTTTCATTTCTAATTTACAAAAATATAGTAAAGATAAGATTCTACTTTCTAAATTTTCTTCTTTCACTCAACTATGTACAGTGCTTCATAATTATCAGCTTCAAGTGAGTCAATTTGAGAGCACTACTCCAATGGATCCGGTTGGTAAGAGTGATGTTGCATCAAACAATTTCAACAAGTTTTAGAAACCAAAGAACTTCATCAAAATCAATCAGTCAACACACAATGTTGATGAGCAAGTGGCAACAACATCCAAAGGTGTGGCTCCTTTATCATTTTTTTAGACCTGCACATAATTTTACTCAACTTTCTGAATCTTTGCATAATGTGATGTTGAAGTTAATAAATGCTAAAGTGTTAAATATTACTCCTATTAAGCCAATTGACACTTCCAAACCCTTACCAAAACAATTTGATCACACAAATTTATGGCAATACCATCATCAACCCAGTCATGATACTGAAAAGTGTTTTTGTTTGAAATATGTTATCCAAGACCTCATCAATTCTAATGTTATATATGTTGAGGGTGTTAATGATAAATGAAATAAATTGGTGATACCTCCCAACCAAAATTTGTAAATCTATACCAGTCCTTTTCCATCTCTTTCAACCAATACCGTTGAGTCTACCCATCCTTTACCTTCTTCCTCCACCCATGTTGTTGACTATGATGACAAGTGTAATGAAGCCAATAACACTATCAACCTCATTGATGAAACCAAACCTTAATATAAAATTGATCCTCAAATTTGTATTACCTTTAACCCTAAAGAGACAATTAAATCATGTGATGGTCCTCTTTATATTGATGCAAAGGTTAAATGATGGGGAGCTCTAACCACAAGAGCACTCTTTCTCTAACTCAGACCTATCTTTGGTCTTCCTAGGGTAACTTCCTCTACCCTAACTAGAGGACAACTCTATGATCCCCTACTTCCCTTAGAACTCACCACCAATTTCAAAAATGCTCTTCTTTCCTTCTCAATCCTACAATGCATCTTTAGGCTCCAATTGAACCACTTTTATCCCAATCCTCCCTTTGAAATAGGGATGGGATCCCTAACCATTCTTAGGTCACTTTCAACTGATTTTGATCCACTTAGATGGATTTTGTAAAGGTTTCTAGTCGAGTTCATAGTTTTCTTGTTTTGAGGCCTTGTAGCCTTTTTAGTCAATTAGGCCTCCCAGAAACCGGTTCTCTTAAATTCCTTCACAAATTCTCTTAACAACTCCCTGAATAAACTATGGATTCTTCATAGGTCCATCCTAAGCTCTAGGATTTTCTAGGTTTTAGACCCCCACCTTGTCCGTACATAGGACTTTCACCAAACCCCTATTTTAAGGATTTTAGGAGCATGTTCACCAGTCTGGGTTCTTTGATTTCAATGGTCACTCTAAAAAACTCCTCCACTCTCCTCCTTGAATTAAACTATCAAGGATACACACCTCTACATTTTCCCACCATTTATTGGTTCAATCCAATCCAATTAGCAAGCTTTCTTGCTATTGTTCTGCACAAGCCACTAACTAGAATGCCACTGCACTCGCCTAGGGCTTGATGGAAAAAATAGTTCCCTTGCATAAAATGACTCAAAAGACCATATGTACACTATGTACAAGGTCCCCTACTTTATTCCAAGTGGCCATATTTTTTCAACCACGAGAAGTCAAGTGGGTTTCATATTTTACATGACTGGTCCAGAATAAGACAGTGAACTAGTAAAACACAAAGAATTTACAAAATGATAAAGAAGAACACTAAAAAACTAAACCAATGCCACAGAGAGTATCTAAATAACACAAAAAAAGGTCTCAATGCATTATTTTTATCCTTTCAATCCAGTAACTAATTGGATCAAGGTTCTGTTACAAAAACACAGTCCAATTATCCCTTTATAATGCTCAGTCTGTACAATAACATAACCAACCCTTAGATTAGGGTTTGTTTCACCTTATATAGGTTATCTCTTCATGTTCATAACCTAAGGTTAGGATTTGGGCACCATTAAATCCCTTTCCTAGTTTTTAGGAAATGTTGTCATGACAACTTTGCAAAGTTGTCATGAGCAACTTTTACATCTTTTACTCTTTTGACAAATTAATATTCCCAATGGCTCAATTTGAATTTGAACCATTTCATAATACCTTAAAAAACCTAAAAACATTAAAACACAAGTGCTACTCCATTTTGAAGTCTTGTTCAAACTTTGACCCATTTGTTGACTTTCTAGGACTTAAACCCTTAGATCCTAATTGATTACACCAAAAACTAAACTCTAAACATCTTACCTCTAGAAACACACCAAAAAAATCTTGGGAATTTATATTTTAGTCCTTATTACCTTGGTGGTTGGCTAAACCAACCTACAATCCAAAATGCTTTAAAGATCTTTATAAGACCTCAAGGTGCTCCTGCACTATCCTCCCCCTGCCACAGGAAAATCAAGGTATCTTAGGTGTGATGGAATTCATGCTTATGCCATTCTTATTGAAGTCTCCTTCTACTATCCATGTAGCCTCTGAATCTGGTTGGTATTCCCATTTCACCAAATGTTCCATGTAGACTTTGTTCCTTGTCTTCTTCTTCACTCTTGAATCCAAAATCTTTTCTACTTTTGGCTTAGTTTGAACAGGTACCCTAAGTTATTCCACATCCTTAATCACCTCTGTAATTTACTCATCCTCATCCATCTCTGGTCCTTTGTATTTAATCAAATCCTTCACATTGAAGATTGGATAAATATACATCTCTTTGGGTAGTTCTATCTTGTAGGCATTAGAGCTATACTTAGCTAACACTCTACATGGTCTAATCCTCTTCATTTGTAGTTTGCTTGGTATCCCCTTCTGTAGCTTATCCTTGTTCAAGAACACCATCACCAAGTCTCCTACCTGAAATTGTAAGTCTCTTCTCCCTTCATCCTTCTGTTAGAATGAATTTAGAATAACTGAGAGGGGAGGGGTGAATTAGTTATCCTCAGGTCTAGATGTAGAAAATAAAACTTTCTATACTTCAGATCTACTTGGCAGTAGTAGCATAAGTCAATAACTTTAATCATGTAGTTTACTGTCAATTGAAATTAGCTTGTAGAAATATAACAGTAGAACAAACCATAAACATTCACACATGTTGACACAAGTATTTAACGTGGAAACCCAATATGGGAAAAACCACCAGTAACATGCTACCAAGTTTTCACTCTTCTGAAGTGATGCTATGTGAGGAGCCAACCTTGTAAAAGGTTACAATAACACACTACTAGGTGTGACCTGGTTAAAGGATTTAAACACCCTGTTAGGAGTGACCTTGTTAGAGGACTTAGAACATTCCAATCTGAATGTCACCTTGTTAGAGGATTTATACAAATGACTGTTAAGTCAACCTTGTTAAAGGATTTAACTGATACAATGGTAAGAAAGTAATCAACAGTTGCGATCTGGTACATACAACTTACTTTGCAAATTCAGATCCAATTACAGCTCTGATATTAACTTACTAGATAGCCTGCATTGTCATTTCAACCTTCTGATTTGCTTGGAAATTCGTCAAGCAATCACACATGCAACTCTCTGCTTCTGTATTTTTCCTTCTCTGCTAGATAATGCCAAACAGTAAATCAACTATGCAATCCTTTTTTCATACACATCCATCCAACCACACTTCATGAATAACCCCTTGAGATTATCATATACCTCTATGTCTAGGTCAGATAAATCTTTTTTTCTTAAACAAGATCGTAGATCTTAGGTTAGGTCAGATCCAACGGATCATTCCATCTTTGCATTACATTTACTTCTCCAAAGTAGTCTCTAATTAAATATTGAAACCATTCATTAATTACAATTACCCATATATTAAATGACGTGGATCAATCTTTAATTAACATTACATATCCCAATAAAATTAACTAAGTTGGCCAGAGATCTCAAATCTCATCATTAATCCAATTACTATAAGTCGGCCAACATCATTGTTTTCACTCGGCAATTTCAATGATGCTCGGTATTGAACAACTTTGCTCGTCATGAACAACTTTACTCGGCATAAGCAACTTTGCTTGGCACAAGCAACTTTGCTCATTACAGAACAACCAAAAAAACTGTCTTTGAAAGATAAATAACTAATTACTTTGCCAGAGTGTCAACTGATCAAGTACCCTTTTATTTGCCTTAACTCAACCATTCACTTGGTCTTCTTGTTAAATCTTCTTCATCAACAATAGATATGGTACTCAAATAGATAAAAATAGTCTCACCGGTTAAGGTTTGACAACAATGACAAAATAACAATTGCTTGCATTGTCGCTTTCCAACAATCTCCCTCTTTGGCATTGATGGCAACACAAAATATCAAAACAATGATTTAACAAGCTTAGTTACCAACCAATCCAAAAAGTCACCTGTGTTCCTTGATATGAACGAATCTTCATTAATATCTTTAGCTTCATTCTGATTCTTATCTATTAAACATTTCTCCCTCTGTGTCTGTAATCACACTGTAATCATCTGTGTCTAATCATATGTAGACTCCCTCTGAGTAGATAATCACTTCAATGTTTTCAACAGTAACTTCTTCCTCTATGTAATCTTTCCTTCTTTGTAATCTCTCTTTCTCGGCAATCTCTTCCTCTATATAGGTAATCTCTCCCTCTTTGACAACAATGCCAAAGACGTCAATATCTTTATCATGTAGATCTTCAGTATCATGCTGATCCTGTCATCTTGATTATGACTAATTTTTCTTTTCTGTTCTTGTTCATCTTCACAACGTTAGCCAACATCCTAAAGTGTGACTTACTGTGCATCAATGTGTCAGATATTATGAATGTAATATTTGATGCAACAGTACCATACAGAACTTAATTAGCCTCAGTTAGGGGAATCACCCCCAATTTACCTCGTAGATACTCATGAACATCCTTGGGTAGTGCTTTTGTGAATATGTCTGCTAATTGTTCTTTAGTGTTCACATAATCCAGTCTCACTTCTTTAATCTGAACTAGCTCCCTCAAGTAATGATACTTGATAGCTATATGCTTTGT
>MU226134.1:1329561-1352310 GCA_018584345.1 Thuja plicata
CGAGTTTCAAATAATGGAAAATGTATCATATTATAGTTTGCAGTCGCTACACAATTCCACATATTATGTCAAATCTCAATAAGCAAAGGAAATAGAGCCGATGTAATGGTCAGTTGAAAAGAGCATTATCAAATAGATTGTCATGATTGTGGATGTAATTAGAGAATCATGGAACCAAGATTGGTATCGAGTTGCATAGGTGATTGGCTTGGTGAGACCGATATGTATAAGAGAGAATACAAACATGGAAGGAATTGCGGGGATGTCATGTCCGATTGGAGATCTCTTTGTAGTAGGTGAAAATTGCCATGAAAGTTACTCTGACAACTCTGGTTGAAGGTTGAAAACAAAGGTGGTCATTTATGATCTTAATTCCCCATGTTCTCCAGTTTGTGAATGTAGCACACTCATGTAATTCATGTGTTGCTTCATTTGATAGGAGTTACAGTGACATATGCAAGTCTGCATAGAGGATTAAGGAGGTGCATCGCCGCTGTGGGGAAGACAAGAATTTTATGTGGAGGATTGTATTCTCTCCAACATTCATAGTGCATAGTTTGGAAACCAAGTTTTCTATAGTACTCACAATAGTATGTCGATATATGAACCAATTCAAAAGTTCCTGAAGAGCCCGATCCCTTTACATGATCAATGAAAAAGTAGTTGTGAACCGTCAATGGCAGTGTACCAAATATGCAAGGAAGCACAACATCGGATGAGAGGGAGGTGTTGTAGCTTCAGTTATTTATTAACACCATAGTTCCTTGAAGGCGCTCGGATATAGCACTCTCAACCTATCAATGGTGCTGACAAGTAACTAAGGCCCCGTTTGTTTGGCGGAATTGGAATTGAGTCAAAACCTTATTATCACAAAATCAGGTTTTGAAATCCCGGTTTTGCATCTTGGGGAATTGGAATTTGACTCAAAACCTTATTATCGCAAAACCAGGGTATGATTTCTAATTCCACCTATTTAGTGGGAAGATGATGCCACTCATTTTGGTGTCTAAACCCGGTTTTGCTTACGAATCCAGAATTGCAATTTAGAGAAACAAACAGCGGATTTGCAAAAACGAGAAGTGTCATTCCCAAAAACGGGAAGTGTCTCTCCCAATTCCGTGAAACAAACGGGGCCTAAGGAGATGATAAATAGGTGGTGGGACCGACCTCTAAACTAGAAATCGTCTTAGGATCAATAGTTTTTTTAATGATTTATTATTTAAATTGTTTACTTTAAAAGAGACTTAAAAAGGAGAAAGTCATCCCAGACTGAAGCGTTAGAAAATAAAAGGGATAATTCCAAATATTTTAAAGAATCGGTTACATGGGAAAAAGTAACTGAAACTGAAAATTAGAGAGGGTAAGAACAAATAGGAATTCTTATGGAGAGAGAGAGGAGGTTCTTCTTTTTCTGGAGTCGGTGCTTCTATGGGAAGGTAAAAACTTTATAATTTTTTTATTGTAATCGGGGCAAGGGGGATTGAATATAGTATTTTTAGTTATGGTTTGTGCAGGAGTAAATAGATCTTTGAGTCTTTTACTGTGTATTTAAGAAGGAAGGGAAATATGTATCAAATCAGTGAGTTTGAATATATTTTTGTGATTGAGAGTGATATGTGACTCATTTCAGTCATTTTCTTACATTGCCCCATTTGTACTCATGAATGTTATTAAATCTGTGAGTTCATTCATTCATGTATATGAAAAAAATATATTAAATCTCTCTTGTACTCCTGTAATGGGAAGATTGGTGTAAATGGACTTTGCGTCATGCATTTAGTTTCTTTTTAAAGTCTTTATTTCTGAAGTTCGTATTCATTTTCATGGCTATGGATGAATGTTGTTTTCCTTTATTGCTTTATGTTTAAAAGCATATTATCATTCTAATTCATTGTAAATATTTCTAAGAGGGAGTTGTACCTCTCAATTCAGAAGGAAGTTATCAATCTAATGATAACTTCTCCAACTGTTAGTAGCATTTGTACTTCTAGTTGGGCATTGTGAGTCATTCCGTGTTATTATTTTTGAAGTGAAAATCTATTTACTAACACATACTAACCCCAAAGTTAGTAGATCCCTTCCATGCTCTCTTTTATCACGTGTTCATTTCCCTTGACTTGTCCTGTCTTGGGGCCATCTCACAGTGGAAACATTTCTTGTTGGTGCATGTGTGTTCTGTTAAATCTATTTCTCTCGTTAAGCCATTTACAATTGGGGGCATACACTTCACTCCGTGTTTCACATTTATAACACACATACACAATGATTCAATGCATCTTCTCTTGTAGATGGCCAATGAGACAATGCTTTCCTTGTGTTTATCCTTTTCATTGGATCCCTTAATGGAGACAAGGCTTTCCTTAAGGATTGGTCCTCTTTATTTGGTCCCTAAGGAGATAACTCTTTTCTTAGGCCTGATTTCTTTTCTTTATCCCTAAGGAGACAATGCTTATTTAGGCCTGGTCATCCTCTTTGTCAGATCCCTTAACGAAGACAATGCTTTCCTGAAGGATTAATCATTTTTTAATGGATCGACTAGCATAACACGAATTGGTAGACCTTCAATGCCATATTTTTCAGTGCTCTCCCTTTGCATGATCCATACTAAGGCATTCCCTTACTAGGATAATAATCATGCTTCTCTCTCTTCTTTCTTCTTTCTCTCTTCCGAGTGATGCCTCTCTTATCTTGGCTTTAGATTTGATGAAGACTTGAGTCACTTGGGGGCTTGATGTTTCTTTATCTCCTTGACTTTGATAAGATCATTCTTATACATTTAACTAATTTACCATGAACATGGTCTTTTCTCATACTCCCACTAAAGTGGGGGCTAAATGTATAGTCCTAAAAAGTTATAACTCATTGTGGGATACTTACTAGGACCTATTAGCCCCTATTTTGGCAATTTTGAGGTCCAAATGTCTTTTATGCTTGATCCTAGAAACCTATATATTATCCCTCTTCTCTTTTTATCTATTCCTTACATCCCCTTTAATTATGGGCTCATTTCCCAGGGTACAGGTCACCAATGACGTCCTGTCCCATGCATTTTAGATCAAAAATTTGCGCGGAGCCCGATGTCAAGGTTTTAGCAAAATTTCTTGATTTGTGGTCAGCCTGGATCAAATATGAATCTCAAAATGAAGGTGTAAAGTATAAAAGGACCTCTCATCTCCTCATTTAGACATACATGATCATGTAATTATATCATATAAAATTATTTTGGCAACCAAGCTATCAATTTTTCAATCAAGCAAGAGCAATTGGATTCAAGATTTGAAGGCAAGCATCCCAATTCAAGATCTTCAAGCCTCCATTTCTTCAAGATCATTCAAATTCAAGGTAATATTATCTAATTGAAACAAGTTTATCTCCCATGATGTAGAAGTAGAGGAATTATCAATCAAGCAAGAAGATTCATTATCCATCTCTTTCTTCTCTCTCCTTCCTTGCAAGTGTTTTCAAGCATATCAAAATTCAAGATCTAGGAGTGGCAATAATAGATCTATGCATTTGTGAAGGCATCCTTGATTCTACATCTCATTCAAAGGTCAACTCTTTAGATTCCAAGTACATTAAATCATCTTCATGGATTTGATCTATTTCTACATCCATTCATGAGGGTTTATGTAAGGTAAATATATAATTTGCCTTTTATATGCTTTCCTTTATGTAATTTATTTCATATTTCAAGGTTGATTCCTATATGTTTGTAAATTAAGAGGATGCTTGTAATTTTGGTGCCAAGTTAATTAAACAATAAAATAGTTAATATGACAGTGATGATAATCACAGGAGCTATACATGTCATCGTTTCTTATTCTAGTTGCGACATAATATGACTATGATACATCTTCAACTAGATTATCTTTATAGTTGGTTCGAGGGTTTGGATTAATTGTTACAAGCAATTGGATTTGCAACCAAAATAATTTAAGTAACAGTTTGTTGGTGTTTGAAAATGTTTATGCTATATAAAGCTACCAATATGCCTTGAGACTAATGTTAGGAGTGGTTAGCTCCAAGTATGGAAGCTCTGCAAGACAATTAGACCAACTATAGGGACAAGACTACCCTCTACACTTCTGGCTCTGCAAAACTAAGGTGGTTCACCTAATCCATCTAACATATAACTCTTTGCAACTCTTCAACACTTTGGATTATAACAACAGATAATGGTAAGGAAGTGCTAAATACTAACCGAACATTCATTGACTCTACCAAGTAGGACATACAACCAACAACCATGGGATATGAAAAGGATTTAGTAATTGTTTTGATGTAAAATTGTAGGACATAACCAAACTATATCAGACATGCATCAACAAAGAGTAGAAAAGCTTTTGACCAGTGCCTTATCCATTGGGAAACTTCTTCAATCCAAATATTTGAAACAGATAGACAAACTATTGGAAAGGATTCACAACCATAAACACATGTATCTTAGACCACACACTTTCTTATAAGATCCCTATGCATATACATCAAATGAGTCTATGTTACCCTCAAAGTATCTTTAATATGATCCTGAATCAGAACCATGGAATGAAGCATACACATAAATAACTCTATGTATTAGACAAGAAAATCCAAAAACTCATACAATAACAACCAAGGAGAGACTTGAAACTGGGACAATGTATTAAGTACAATGAATCCAAATCTATAACAATGAGATTGAATAACTACACCACTCAATAATTTTCAAAAGATCAAAAGTATCTATCTTAGCATGAAATATAGTATGATATCAAGTCTGATATATCCTTGGGACTCAAACTTATGGAACCAACACTTAGGATCATAGAATTTAGAACCTTTACAATAGAGAGAGGAAAGACATAAGTAGGAAGATGAAAAACCCTAGAATAGGGTTTCAACAACTGTCTAATCAAGTCACCAATGCAATCCTATCTTTCTAAATTGATCTTTCTCCAAAAGACCACCTAAAAGATCTGTCCTGATGATCCACTTGCCAAATTACAATCAAAGGTCCAACTACATCACTGCATAATACTCAAAGCATGGTAGAAGACATCCCAAAATAGAAATAGACCAGAGATCGAAGAGACCACCATAGTACATTGAAGGTGTTTAGACCTGCATAACATAACCCCAGACAAGAAAATGACGCCATTAAGACAGTCATGGGCTAAAAGAAACCTCGAGCCACTTGCCTGTAGGTCTAAGAACACACCACTGTAATAAAATGTGCAGGAAGATTTATAATTTTAAAATATTAACCACAATGGCTAACTCCTCTGGCGTGGAACACATCGACGACCAAGATCAAGATCCCTTTACAACTTTAAAATAGAATCGTCAATGCACTTTATGCAATTAGGTCACCAAGCAAAAAATAAAGTTACTTTGCCCAGAAAAACCTCGTTGAGGTCTACGTGGCACCATCCCACTGGCCCTCAGAACCACCTATTTACTTTATCTCATGTAGGCCCCACACTCTCACCTTATCACCGATCTGGACATGCGTCATGCATTTCACAACCGCACGGTGGTTAACTTCCTTGCATCTTTCCTTCACGCGATAGCGCATTACCACGGATCTCAATCTACCTTCATCGCTTTCTTTTCAATTGATCTCCACGCGTCACCATCCATTTTAATCCATCCTCGGTCTCATCTAACCATCCTGCAGACTATGCCACGTGGCATCACCTTACTTGCTGGAACCTCGCTGCATGTCTAACCAACCTGGCCCGCCACCTGTCAAACCTTCCACATGTTACACCTATGCTACCATGTGATCTGACTAGACTTGTGCTGACTTAGACTACGCCATCGCACCTTTCTACCACCTGTTACTCTCCCGAACACGTCGCCTGAGCATTCTCTGACACAAGCCCACCAAAATTATCCATCTGTCCGCCAGCTGGCCGCTACTAACTGCAACACTTCACAAACTATCAACCAAAAAGGTGCTTGACTTTCAGAACTTAACCTACTGTGAGCTGGGACATAAAAATATCAAAGTTATTTATTGCATGACTAATGTGGGATATATGACCTAATGAATTTTATACTCAAAATACACCAACAAAGACCAGAGACCAAAACGACTGGTTTGACTCTACAAAAGCAACCAAAGGGGAATAAAACCAGGCCATAACACCTTATGCAACCAACTCACGCAAAAAAAAAACTAAAATTACTCGGAGACAAAAGAGAAACCCCGAGTAGCATTACTGAGTGATATTACCAAGTGACCCTAGCAACATCACTGAGCAACATAGTGTAAACCGAGGAATAGGGTTAACCAAGCACCAATATTGCCTGAACATCAGTGTTAACTGAGCATCATAACTTAATGTCTTTCACCATTTTTGGTCATTTGTACCATGGAAGCCCTAATTACATAAATAGCTCTAACATAGTTCACACATATGAATCTACAAAATCAGTGTTACAAGAAGTCTCTAACTATTAGGTTGTGAGAGTTTGAATCTTTGGTGTCTCATGCATTGTTTGGGCTTTTTAGAATTAATGCTTGAGAAATGAAAGGAATGAATTCAATTGTTGGAAACCATATGATCTTGGAAGACTAGTAATATTTGTTGGAGTCTTCTTTAAAATAAGCTTGAGCACTCACTGAGGGATAATATTATGACAATTTGCAGAAATATCTAGAGTCGTGGAATTTTGGTAATGGTGTGATTCATTTTTTAAGGATGAACTTTTTATAGAGGGAAAATCCCCTTGTTTGCACATGTATTTCTTTAGGAAAACTATGAATGCTATCGTAGTAATATTGAAGGTTTTCACTCCAGTTTACAACCAATTTTGGGGAGTTAGGCAATAAAGACTCTTCCTTCATAATGTTGAATTTCCTTGAGGTTACTAACAATCATACTTGTTTTATGTTGCAATTATCTCTATTAGAATTTTTGTATACTATTAATCATGTACTGAATTCATAGATTCATATTCTATAGGGACAGAAAATATTGTTATCCGAATTGTTGTGTAAACATATCAAGATTTTATAAGTTCTTCTCATTTGTATGGCTTCAATGAGAATATTACTTTCATGCTTAGTTTACGAAACATTGAATATAAAATCTGAAGTTTTAGATCAATATATGTGCATGAGGATTGTCAATCACATAATTTATTGATCAACTAGCGGGGTATATGCACCAAGATGGGGGACCAAAAAGGTGCCAAATACCTTTTTGGTCCCCCATATGCACATAGAGCGCACACCCTATGACTTGGGCAATCCAAGCCATAGGGCGTGCACCCTATAGCCCGCACGCCCTATGGCTTGGGCATTTTAAACCATAGGGCGTGCACCCTATAGGGCTCAAACCCTATTAAGTTTTCTATAAACTTAGGGCAGCCACTTTTGTGGCTCATTTTGTTTGCCCAAACCCGTGGCTATAAAAAAAATAGAGATAGCAGTGCGTACGCAATTCATTATGGGTTTTTCTCCATCAAACTGAAGCAAAAAATGGCTCCACGACATCATCAAGGTCAAAACAGAAGAAGAGGTAAGTGATTCTACAACCATGTATCTTATTTGTATTGAAATTTAGGTTTAATTTTTAGTTTTCAATCAAATTTGATTGTTTAAGTTTCTTGACATAAATTTTATATTTAATTAGACTTTTAAAACAAATTTTCTTTTACTTGCCAAGAAGGAATGATCTCCCCACAGAAAACCTCAACCAAACCCTCCATCTTCTCCTCATGAACAAATGGATGTTGAAAATAACCAAGAAAATGAACCCCAACTGCCTTCACCAATTGAGAAACTTCCTCCTGGAACACATGAAAACTTGATAAACCAAATAGAAAGAGGGAAACCAGAAATAGAATCTTTAATTAGGAGGTTAAAAGATTCTATTGGTACAAATACTAGAAGGGCAACACTTTAAAAATCATTAGAACTAATCTTGACCCACGTAGGTTCAGTTAGTGGGAAACTAAATTTATGGCACGACAAAAGAGAAGAACAAGAACAATATTATGCAAATAAATTATCATACGAGGATATTAAAAAAAAGAAATCACAAAAGCCAACATTTGCAAACTCTTTAAAAAGCCAGGGGAAACTGAAACTCTTAAACCTACAACAAGGAGGATCCCAATTCATTGGTGCTTGAATGAAGATATAAAAAACAAAATTTTGGGATAGATGGTGGATGGTCTTTGATTCCCCTCCCTATAACAATCATGAGGTTCCTATCTATTTCTCGAGGAATCTCTATTATGAGTTTGTCCTGAAGGAAGTGCCAAATTATTTTGACTTTCTTGAGTCTTGGGGTAGAGGTTGGGGGTCATCATTTGATAGAGCTATGGCATGTCATGACCCTAATGAAACTAGGTTGCCCAGTGGCTAGCCACAAGTGGATCATGTTAGTATTCCTTCCAATGTGAAGGAACATGTGGAGGTGGACACACTAGGCATGATTAGTGCTCTGACACAGACTCTCATTCAGTGCGCCACTCCTCTAGTTGAGGGTGACCATGGTCAATCTGCGAGGGGTCATTATTGTCATTCTTGTGGATCCTTGTGCACATTTGGTATTGTCAAGAGAGAGGAAGAGGATGATGGACTAATGCCTGATGATTTTCTTAATGCAACATTTGGCATTGATACACAGGTAAATATTTGCAAGTTCATTGAATTTATTTTATCATATTTTATTTTTAAATGAATGAATTTAATTAAATTAGTATCTATTGTTTATGATGAAAATTCAGGAAAAGAGTGTCGGTTGTAGTGGCAATGATCCCCCAGATCCCTTATACACTACATTGTCAACTCCACAAGTATGTATCAAATAAAATATTTTTTAAAGTATTCATTTGATTATTCTATAATTATATGGATGTTTATCTCATAAATTATTGTGCATGTACATTAGTTCACTGTTGGACCATCGACGTTGACATTAGACAGCAAAGGGCCTCATTCACATTTCGTTGAGGTATGTTTATTTGCATGTTAATTTGATTTACTTGATTATATTTAATTAATAAATGAATGAATAACTAAACTAGTAGACAGATTATGATCAAAATCCATAGTCAAAGTTGTCATGGCAATGATCACATTCCTTCACCTGGCTTTGTGCTGACATCATTTAGTCCACAGGTATATATGTAATAATGCATTATAATTAACAAGTCAGTGGTTTGTTCTTATATTAATGGTTGTCTTATAAATTACCATGCATGTGCACTAGTTTAATGCTGGACCTACGACATCGACACCGCACATTAAAGGATGTGGTGACACCTTCAAAGAGGTATCATTTATTAATTAGTGTGGTTGTAAAATATTATAGGTATTCTTGATAACTACATAATACTCTTGTTTCATTTTCAGTTATTAACATCAGAGACTCCTTTTGTTCGTGATAGTTTGAATCGTGGCGTAGGTACAACTATAGCTAGTTCTGAAGCATTGATTGAGGTATGAAAGAGATTACTTAATTATAATTGTTATTTTAATATTTTTTATTGAAATTTTTAATGATATTCATCTATGTATTTTAAATATTATTTTGATCATTATTGTAGGGACTCGTTACTCCAAATCGTCAGCATGCCCCTTCGGTGGATGTATATAGTGACTATTTGGTAGCGGTAAGAAAATATTCTATTTTATGTCATCCTATAATTAAATTCCTATGTATATTAGTTATTCATGTTTATACTTGTTATTTTATCAGCTCAAGCTACAGAAGAGTCTAAACAAGAGGACTAGTGAGTGCACTTGGAAGAGTACTGCATCTCCATCGACGTGATGATCGAAGACAACCCGAGATTTATTTTCTTCCCCTTCCAGGAAATGAAAAGATTAGGGATAATCATTGTATGCCAATATGGCATTACTGGACATATTTTTTAATATATTGTATAAGTGACATGTTCTATATCCATTTGGCTTTCACGACACCAATTTAACTTTATTGGACATATTTGATCTATGACAATATTGGACATATATACTTGTCTTCATGCTCTATGAATATATCATGTGTATTGATGTAGACTACTTTATGTTTATGTGGATGTCTTATGCTTTTTAAATTTCTTGTCTTATATTTATGCTTGCACGTGTATCTATGTATATTGTTATTGAATGATTCATAATTAACGAGAATATGCGTGTTTCATTTCATAAACCTAGACTCGTAATTTTCATTCTAACACCTTAATGAAATGATAATAGTTCATATAAGATCAAAAATATCAATCCCACCCAATTTTAGTCCTATTGGAGTATTTTGACCACCTGGACCTATTTAGGGCACTACAAGAACGTTAAGGGATGCACTAGTACATTGTGGTCCCGAATGTTTGAATGAGTTGTGAAGCATAAAAATGTTATTCTTGGAATTTACATGTCAAATTGAAGATGTTAGCGGAGACGGTTCGATGTAAGGACGAGGGGTTTTCAAGATATGCAATGTTTCAGCTTTCAACTGTGTAACATTGCAAGTTTTTGCATCAACTGAGATTGAGTCAGCAAATGAAAATGAAAGAGAATATCCAAAATCTGAGATGGGTTATCGTAGGCCTCTACGACATGTTCCTGTAGCACTTGACAACTTTTCAATACCCCTTGGGTGCTTTGAGAAACAGACTCTCGAATATCGATAATTTTGTTGCCTGGTGCACCTTGAGGGACACTTGGCTCCATAGTGGTCAAAAATATTTGAGCCTCTTCACCTCCATTAAAGGGTCATTCCTAGAATTCAACCAGAATTCTGGAGCTATTGGCGGAGACGGTTCGATGCCACGACGAGCGATTTTCAAGATATGCAATGTTTCAGCTTTCAATTGCGCAACATTGCAAGTTTTTGCATCAACCGAGATTGGGTCGGAAAATGAAAATGAAAGTGAATCTCCAAAATCCAAGATAGGTTATCGCAGGCCTCCATGACACGGTCCTATATCACCTAACTTCTTGTCGATACCCCTCAGGAGCTCTGAGAAATGGACTATGAATATCGACAATTTTGTTGCCTGGTGCACCTTGAGGGACACTTGGCTCCATAGCAGTCGACAATGTTTGAGCCTTTTTCACCTCCATGATAGGGTTGTTCCTAGAATTCACCTAGCAATCTAGAGCTGTTGGTAGAGATGGTTTGATGCCATGACCAACTCTTTTCAAGATATGCAATGTTTCAGCTTTCAATTGTGTAACATTGCAAGTTTTTGCATCAACCGAGATTGGGTCAGAAAATGAAAATGAAAGCGAATCTCCAAAATTTGAGATAGGTTATCACAAGCCTCCATGACATGGTTCTATAGCACTTGATGAATCATTGATACCCCTTGGGAGATCTGAGAAATGGACTCTTGAATATCAACAATTTTGTTGCCTGGTGCACCTTGAGGAACACTTGGCTTCATAGTGGTCGACAATGTTTGAGCCTTTTTGCCTCCATGACAGGGTTATTCCTAGCATTCACCTGACATTTTGGAGTTGTTTGTGGAGATGGTTTGATTCCATGATGAGAAGTTCTCAAGATATGCAATGTTTCAGCTTTCAATTGTGCAACATTGCAAGTTTTTGCATAACCGAGATTGGGTCGACAAATGAAAATGAAAGAAAATATCCAAAATTTGAGATAGGTTATGGAAGGCCTCCATGAAATGGTCTTGTAGCACATAATGTATTTTCAATACCCCTTGGTATCTTTGAGAAACGGACTCCTGAATATCATTAATTTTGTTGCCTGGTGCACCATGAGGGACACTTGGCTCCATAGCGGTCGGCAACGTTTGAGCCTCTTTGCCTCTATGAAAGGGTTGTTCCTAGAATTCACCCAAAATTTTGGAGCTATAGGCAGAGATGGTTTGATGCCACAATGAGCGATTTCAAGATATGCAATGTGTCAGCTTTTAATAGCGCAACATTGCAAGTTTTTGCATCAATCGAGATTGGGTCGACAAATGAAAATGGAAGCGAATCTCCAAAATCTGAGATAGGTTATTTTAGGCCTCTATGACACAGTCCTATAGCACTTGAAGGCTTGTTGATACCCCTTGGGAGCTCTGAGAAATGGACTCCTGAATATCGGCAATTTTGTTGCCTGGTGCACCTTGAGGGGCACTTGGCTCCATAGCAGTCGACAATGTTTGAGCCTCTTTGCCTCTGTGACAGGGTCATTCCTAGTATTCACCCAACATTCTAGAGCTATTGGTAGAGATAGTTTGATGCCACGATGATCATTTTTCAAGATATGCAATGTTTCAGCTTTCAATTGTGTAGCATTGCAAGTTTTGGCATCAACCGAGATTGGGCTAGAAGATGAAAATGAAAGTGAATCTCCAAAATCCAAGATAGGTTATCATAGACCTCCATGACATGGTCTTGTAGCACCTAACAGATCTTTGATACCCCTTGGGAGCTCTGAGAAATGGATTCCTGAATATCAATAATTTTGTTGCCTTATGCACCTTGAGGGACACTTGGCTCCATAGCGGTCAACAACGTTTGAGCCTCTTCACCTCTGTGAAAGGGTTGTTCCTAGCTTTCACCTGGCATTCCAGAGCTATTGGTGGAGACAATTTGATGCCATAATGAGCGATTTTCAAGATATGCAATGTGTCATCTTTCAACTGCGCAACATTGTAAGTTTTTACATCAACCGAGATTGGGTCAAAAAAAAAAGATGGAAGCAAATCTATGAAATTCAAGATAGATTATTGCAGAATTCCATGAAACAGTCCTGTATCACTTGAAATCTTGTTGATTCCCTTGGGGAGCTTTGAGAAGCGGACTCTTGAAGATTGGTAATTTTAGTGCCTAGTCCACCTTGAGGGACACTTGGATCTATAGTGGTTGACAACGTTCAAGCCTCTTCACCTCCATGACAGGGTCCTTCCTAACATTCACCCAACATTTTAGAGTTGTTTACGGAGACAGTTTGATGCCACGACGAGTGGTTCTCAAGATATGCAATGTGTCAGCTTTCAACTGTGCAACATTGCAAGTTTTGGCATCAACCGAGATTGGGTCAGAAAATGAAAATGAAAGCGAATATCCAAAATCCAAGATAGGTTATTGTAGGCCTCCATGACACGGTCTTCTAGCACTTTATGGCTCTTCGATACCCCATGTGAGCTCCAAGAAATGGACTTCTGAAGATCGATAATTTTTTTTCCTGGCGCACCTTGAGGGACACTTGGCTCCATAACAGTCGGCAACGTTTGAGCCTCTTTGCCTCCATGATAGGGTTGTTTCGAGCATTCACTTGACATTCTAGAGCTATTGGCAGAGATGATTTGATACCACGATGAGTGAATTTCAAGATTTTTAAATGATTTAAATGTGCAGTTTGATAGTTTAAATGATTTTTTTGTAAATACATATATACAAAGAATGTGCTAGCATGAAACATGACAATAAGCTTAACATATATTTTTAGAATTCGTAGGGTAAACATATTTTTTTTAATTAATGATGAAAAATATGTTTACAACTCAGCTCATTAGGAGCACGAGGAGGAAAGAGCTGAGAAGAGAAAAACTCTGGTATTGCCCCAAAAAATAGAAGAGAAAATTTGTTATTAAATCTTACAAACTTCCCATTATACATACGAGGTAGTGCATGAGCAATTTATAGTCCACCCAATGTAGATTCGAGGGAATTAATTCCTTTACAAAGATACATGTTATATTCACATGCATTCAACTAGATTTGACATTACAACATTTTGGATTCACTTTTAGTCCAATGAACCAACCAGATCTTCGCTACCCTTTATTGTCTCAAGTATTGCCTCGTGGTTTGACTCGTGAACCTTCCAAAGAGTTTTATTGTGTGGTTTTCCTCCATATTTGGTCAAATGGACATTTGATGCAATGAAAAGGTTGGAGTAATGAAGAATCTTCCTGTGTGTCTCCCAATCCTCGAACAACCACAACCTAGGGATCTTCATACAATACCATCTAAGCCATGTACCAGTTACCACCACTGCTCCTGTAGGGTATTCTAGTCCTTCATCATCTGTAACCGAGTGAGCCAATTTCTTTTTGGCCTCAACATAATGACATAAATAATAATCTATCCCTTCGTCATTGTCTTCAGGTGCAATAACAACAAAAACATGGTTTGCAATGATAGAAGCATAACGAGGAGATTAGTTTAATGAATAATTATGATAAAGTACTAAATTTGATACTATTTGTGAGTTGACAATTTACCTGGTTGCACTAGATCAGACAAATGGTCAAAGTCAATAGATGATTCCATTTGTGTCAGTTGCAATGCTGCGGGGGACGATAGGAGTCAAGTGGGCTCAAAATTTGTGTAGACCATTCATCAAACAAATCCTTTGACTCACACCCATCCCAATCTTCATTTGTGCATGATAAACAAAAGCATTCCATATGTCATGTGTGGATGATACATTAACTTGCATTAGAGCTTCTAAAAGAGTGTATCTCACTTGATCCTATTAATGTACAACAATCCTCGTATGGTGCAATGTTAGTTTCATCCATCAACCAAAAAAATCTACAAACCGTAGACTCACCTTCATCACCTGGACCCATTGTAGCATTACACCACTAGACAATACATCTCGCATCTGACATTGTTTCTTGTTTTTTTTACTATAATTCTTCGCATGCTAAGGTCCTTTTTATACATGCACCTGCACCATTGTGCTCTCCCTTTCCATGATTGGCCTCTGTAAAATTCCACATATATTGAATACCAATGTTCGTATGCATCCTTCTCAACCAATAAAACATCCAAGAATTCTTGAATTACGATGCACAATTGTTTGACCATATGATGTGTCGACAATATGATATGCTCCTATTACTCAAATCACCATAAAATAGATGAAAGCAATTGTGTAAAAACTCTTTAGAATGCGAACGATCATCACTAATGTAAAAATAATACTCCCTCAATATCTTCATGTTCTCCTCTGTACTGTCAAGTGAATGCATAAATGCTATATGAAAACATATAGCAACTTGTTGAGAGCTATAATAGTTTGCTTGCACCTCATTTTGTGGTTGTAGAGTGTAGTTCTTTATGAAG
This sequence comes from Thuja plicata, assembly GCA_018584345.1. Classification (NCBI taxonomy): domain Eukaryota; kingdom Viridiplantae; phylum Streptophyta; class Pinopsida; order Cupressales; family Cupressaceae; genus Thuja; species Thuja plicata. Next base: position 1,344,599 of record MU226134.1, read on the forward strand.
TCAACAACTGAAACAATGGTATCAAGTGGGAATGTGTCCTTGCACACTTGAATTACATATCCAACCATCAAGCTCTATGTGTATGCCATGCATACTCGTACACAATCTTGTCACAAATAATACTCATGAACTGATACACTGGAATCTTTTTAATTACTAAATCACATCTTTTAGCCTCCTTTCCATCTTTCAGAGCATATGCGTCTGTCTTATATTTTCCAAAATCTACTTTTTCATTCCCAATTGCATGTGTACTCTCCATATGTTGACAAATTGGCAAATGTTGCAAACCACCATAATCTATGCATATACCATTCAAGCATGCGAGCTTGTAAAATTGTTGACCATCCACTCTTTCACATAAAATTGTAGTAATTAATTCCCTTGAAGATGTAGGTGGGTCATTTATGTTACAATCCTACAAAACATTGTTAGAATAAAAATCTACACATATATGCTTATAAACATCAAAATGGTTAGAAAATTCAAAATGTACCCTACAACAACAAGTTGTGCATGTGTGATTTATCTTCACATAAAAAGTTTTATCCATTTCAAAATATCTTTGACTAATTTTAAATTGAGGATGCGTATGTATAAATTTTGAAAAGAATTGTGTCTGAGTTGAATCCAAAAAATGTTTCAGATGTGGAATGCGGATTCGACTACCAATCCTCCTTACAACATCTCATTGATTGGGAGATACTTGTGTGTTATTCTTCCTGTAACATAATAAATGTAACATTTAATAAATGTAGGGATAAATAATATGTTTCCCTTTTATCCTTAGATACACAAAGGAAGGGTCCAAATTGATTAACCCCAAAGGAAGGATCAATGCATAAATGAATCCATCTTTTGGAAATGAGAGCAAAGAGGAAGATCTTAAATTCCTTTTTATAGGAAAGAATGTGTGATAGATCTAGAAAGATTAAGAACTTTAATTGAAATAGATAGGAGAAAAGTACTAACCTTGAAATGTTACAGATATGAAGAATGCTATTTTCAGGGTTCTTCACTGAGTTTCTGAAAAATATGAGACCGGGTCTGGAATAGAAACGCAAAGATGAAAAAAACCCAGAAATCTTTTTCCATTCTGACACAGTTCCAATTTTGACCCTCAAGTCAATGTCACCATTGACCCAAAATTTCTGATTCTGACCTAGGGAGGAATCGACCTCAAAAGTCTCTGATAGGAAATCTATTTTTGGATCCCAAAAGTTTACCAAAAATGGTATCTGAATCTGCACTCTGATCTTCTATTCTGAGCCTATACCTGCAAGAAAAATGGATTTGTTTGTTGGGGGGGGGGGGGTTGCCTTGGTCAAACCCCATTTTTGGAATTAACCTAAAATTATAATTGAAATTGCATAAGTAAAAAAAAGTAAATGACCAAATTCACCTTGCTTGTAGAAGCCCTTGTGGCAGATTCAAATCCGTGGATCCACAAGTATGCATGCACCAAATGGATGTAGAATGTAGGATGTCTCAAATCAATTTATTATAGATATTCAACACCAATCTTGAATGGATCTTGCAATAGGAAGAGGCTTAGAGGAATGTGGATAAAGAAATCTTCAACAAGAGGGTTTCATAGAGCTTGAATCCTTCAATGGCTACTTCTTGATGAATTGAGTGCTTGAGAAGTGCTTGAATGCTTGAGAATAGATGAATGCTTCAATGGCTTCTTGGCTTGCTTCAAATCTTGCTTCTTCACCTTTGGATTTCACTCTTCAAGTCTTTGATAGTTGATGATCATGGTTATCAAGTCTTAGATTGTTAGAGAAAATGAGAGAAGAAATCTTCCTTATATATGAAACTAGGGCACAATCTTCTAGAGAGGCCTACATAGGAGAATTAAATTCCAATTAGACCTATACCCCTAGAAGAGGACCTATATTAAATAAAATTTAAGAATTGTTGTTCCGAAGACTGAAACAACCGACCCGGAAGTGGGAATTAACTCTTTCCAAAGCCCGACATCCGGAAACCCTGGAAAACTGGAATTTGGACCATAGGTCAGAAAAAGGTCAATTCTGACCCAGGTCAAGGTCAAGGTTGACCTTGACCTAAAAAGGTCAACTTTGATCCTAAGGTCAAAATCCCAGTTTGCAGTTTGGAGTGTCAAAAACAGGCTGAAAAAGTGGGAAATGGGGCATAAAAGGGGGAAAAAGCCAGATCCAAGTCAGAGACCCATTCAAGGTGCTTGACATGACCCAAAACCACTTACTCGGAAGGCTAAACCAGTCTACAATGGAAGTGCTTCCATTTTCCTACTATACACTTCCAAAAGTCTTCAATGACAGATTTTAAAGCTTCAACAATTGATTTATCCTTCCATGGTAGTCTACCAGAAAATGCCCATAACTCATTGTTATTTGGATCTTCCACTCTTTGACGCCTTCCCACAGCTCTCATTAGAGACTTTCTACTTATTTTCAATGCTTTGCTTGTCTTTCTAATGAGTCAAGATTTCTTCATTTGAGTGCTTACTAGTGTTGATGTAAGTACACGTCATGTGACATTACTATCTTTTGTGTGTGATGTAGAACCCACACTCTCATATGCAGTCATTAGATTATTTACAATAGATTTCTCACTTGACTCATCCATCGTTCTTAGCTCCAGAATCTTCATGATGGGCCTAAATTTTAGATTTCTCATCATTTGAACAAATAGTTGACATCTTCCTGTCATATTTAAATTCTCAAAAAATAATCTCCAAATACAAATAACATATCTTTGACAAGTATGCCTGGGAATATTGTCAGGCATTTGTTACAAAATATTAGTATCAATATCAATCAAATATTTTGGCTTTCTATAAATTATTCTAGGAGGTGTTTTCAACTGTTGAGTGACCTCAACATTATGAACATCAACAACATTATGTGTCAATTGTGTACCTTCAACCAAAGATGACGTGCCTTCAAATTGAGATGTGAAGGATGGATCCTCACCAACTTGAGATGTTAATGGTGTTCCTTCAACATGACACAATGTTGTGCCTACACCTTCGGATGTAGATAATGGTGTGCCTTCAACATGACACGATGTTGTGCCTACACCTTCAAATGTAGATCATGGTGTGCCTTGAACATGATACAATGGTGTGCCTTCAAGATGATACAAGGGTGTGTCTCCAACATTGGATTGTGGTGTCTCTTCAACTTGGGAACTCATAGATGATGTGCCCACATCTTCATAATTCAATTGTCTTGTTGCACACAAGTTTCTCATCCGTTTCCTTTTTGTTTCCAAGTTTAATTCTCCCTTACTTTCTATTGATGTTTCATTTTCCTCATCCAAAGGGAAATCTTCTTCTATGGTATGCAATTTTTTGTGTTCACGAAGTTGTCTCATTCTTTCCCTTTTCTTCTCTTTATCTCTATCATGTTCTTCTAGTGTTAGAGTCTTTGCTCGTTTCCTTGGCATGATGATGATTTCTACATATGAATTAATTACAATTTTCAAATTATTATATTAATCTATTACATGAAGTGAAACTTTATAATATCAATCTAAATTATATTAACTCAAAATATAATAGAAATGTATGATGAATTATAATAGAAATATTTTACAATATGTTAAATTATTTCTTCAACAAATCCATATCATAGCAATTATAAACAAAAAGACTCTTTATTCACAATTCACATGTAAAAAATAAAAAACATACCTCAATGGATTAATTTTGGTGAATACTGATTGACTTTCGTTCTTCAATGTTGAATTTTAAATAAATGTGTTGCAAATTGATAGAATATACTTCTTTGTGATCTTCAACACCATGAAAAGTGAATATTTGTCAAGCAGACTGTAAAAAATAGAGAACAACAGTTAAAAGTGGGCCTCCTTCACGAGATTCTTTCCTTTAATACCATTTTTGTGTTCTTACATAGGGCACACGCCCTATAGGGCGTACACCCTATGTTAGACACACAAAATGAGAGAGAGAGAGATAGTTTAAATACTTGTTTCCCTTCTAGTATTTGATATTATCTTGTTTCACTTCTAGTATTTGGCATTATCTGTAACAATCTTTGAATACTTGTTTGACCTCTAGTGTTTGACATTATATATTAATCCAGTGGATGTCACATGTGCAAATCTCATCACTAGACCTTGTTACAATTTGTGTGCGTGTGTATCAAGATAACTTAGTTTTGGTATGCATGATATGTTTATTGCATGTAGATTCTCTGTGAAGTGACCTTTCTTACTACCCTGGGTCTCATGAGATATTTGTCTAATTTGCTCCTTTTAGTTTCTCTAACTCAGAGCTGGAGAGCTAAGCAGGATTGCAACATGAAGTCGTGGAAAACAATGGAAAACAACCAAGGAATTCTCGAAGAATATTTATGGAATTCTCAAAGAGAGAGAGAGAGAGAGAGAGAGAGAGAGAGAGAGAGAGTCTCTCTCTCTCTCTCTCTCTCTCTCTCTCTCTCTCTCTCTCTCTCCTTTTGTCATTTTGTGTATACGACATACATCCTTTTAATGACATTTATGTTTACCAAGCCTAAGGATTGGATTTTCCTTGGAGTTCCAACCCAAAGGCCTGGAGGATTCAAACAGGCTTGAGACATGTTTTCCAACAAACATAGAAAAAAATCACATTTTTTTCTTGTGTGCTCCCTGTCACATTTGCACGTGGTTCAATAACGATAAAATCAGACGACATGATATTGTAGATCTCTCTGATAGCTATCTAACGATGTAATTTATTTTGAATTCTCATTATGTTCATCTTTTCATTTTTAATTTCTTTTTGAAGTATGTCTGATTTTTGTCAAAAACCAACGTGTATTCATTTGGGCTTAGATTTTGGCTCGTTCATCAAATTTTGAAAAAAATTACATTTTCAGAAACTAGACTCCATTATACACACTTCAAAAAAAAAGTTTTGATTTTCAATTAGTTTTCAATGATTTCTAGGTGGAGCACACACAAATTTCACATTTTCAGGATGTGTCCACTTTGGAAAATGGCAAAAAATCACACTTTCATAAAAAAATTAGTAGAAAAATCTGGGATAAACTAGGTGGTGTTAGCTAATTTCTCACTGGAGCGATTAAATTTTTTTATAAGAAAAGTTAACATTTTAGGGGGAGCACACCAGACACTATGTTATGTTTTTTCACAAAAAATAGTCCCACTTTTTGTGCTTCCCTTTTTGAGGGCCTTAATCTCCACCATTTCTATAAAAAATTAGTAGTTTAGAAACTAGATTTGGAGTAGAACAACTCTTGTTTTCATCACATTTTAAAAATTTGAGTGTAACTATCCTTAATTTCTCGTTGAAGTTCAGAGTTTGCTGATTTTAGAAAAAAGGTGGCATCTTATACGCCCTTTTTGGTCCCCCATCTTTGGACCTAGGGGAAAGAAGGTTAGAGATTAAAGTATGTTAGTTTCCTGATTTGAAATTTATTCTAGTTCATTTCAGTATTTTAGTTCAATTCAATTGGAATCATATTGCTATGCATGGATGTTGAATTCAGAATGCACAAATCTACATATAATATGCTCAAACCTTGCAATAAAAACAATATTACTCTATGATGCAAGCATTCAGTTTGACAAACAATATAGGGTTGAAAGAGTTGGGATTTTTATACAAATAGGGGAAGGACCTTCAATAATTGCATTAAATTTTATTTTAGTATTTCCCGAGCATCATATAATAACTGAAAGAACTGTGCATTAGGATTTGTGAAACTCAAAAAAAAAATGAAGATGATGGAAGATCAGATTAGTGTTTCTTTCTCAAAATAATTTAATGAGATATTTAATGGCGAACAACTAAGGAACTCACAGAAAGAAAAGGAAGTAGGGAATTGGCTCTTTGTAATTGGATTACAATTGAAGTTCATGAAATTTCCTAATGGTGTTCTCTCTAAGGTTGAAGAATTAGATACATATTTTTCTAAAGTAGACCAGTCAGATCAAAAACTTCTGAATTGGGTTTTACAACCTGTTGACGGGACTTTGTGACCAATCTGCCAACAGAGGTAAATTGTCACTGGGTACCAGGGTACCGGCCAACTTTGCCTATAAAGGGATTACAGAGAATAAATTCTCTGGGCCTTCAAGCACCTGAGATTCGGGTCTCAACAGTGCGGGAGCTAAGGTGGGCATTGTGACTATTTTTTTTGAGGGGGATAGCTGGTTTTTCTTAGCTTGTCTTCTCCAGGGATTTCGGTAAGTTGGGGTTTCCTGCAAGCACTCATCAGTTTACCAAATAAACTTCAAAAGATATGCCAAGGTTAGAAAGTATCCATTCTACTTATAGTTATGCAAATCCATTTAAAACATCAACCATGCTCTAACGAACTACACCAAATACTGAATGCATACAGAACCAACAGTTCATACATATTCAATAGCGAAGGGAAAAGAGTTCGTTAATCTACTTAAAACATTAGAGAAAGGGACATCATAAACATACAACACAAAAAGAATGCTAATCTAGAGATCATAACGCTAACAAATTCATTGCCAGAACTCTTCCTTCTTCATTAACAAGTTTTCCAGCAACACTGGTGTGTACATCAATAGCTCCAAGAGAGCATCTATCTATCTACTAAGAACTACTGAGCATTGAGCTCTACAACTACAAGGCATGAAATGCTGAAAATGCTACTACTATGGACTGCAAAATCATCAATTTTTCCAACCGTTGGAATGAGGTTGGACCTATTATTTATACACAAAGATTTCCCTAAAGTTAAGCTAACCTAACTTTACACTCAACAATAAAATACAATTTTTGGTGGCCGATACTACCTGTACCACACTACAACAACCTTGAGAAGAACAGAGGTTTGACATGTCAAAAGAATAAGACAAGGAAAGAAGTATGGAAGAATCAGCCTCGAGAAGAGAGCCAGAGGAAGAAAAGAAGAAATTTGATGCCCTGGGATTCGAGGCTACATGCCTCATCAATGCAAAAGTGGCTCATTGTCTTCGATGCGCCAGGTGTTTAATGTTTGGGCAGGGCCTTGGGAAGACCATCTGTTAGAGTCATCCCCCAAGTTGACATGCCTTGCTGGGGTCACCTACTTTCTGACACCCTTATTAACTGCCTGATAATGACCGGTCGGCTCCGGGGAACCTGGACACGGTTCATCAAAAGAATACAAAATTGTTGGATCTAGGGCTCCGAGATCCGGGAGCTTACGCTCAAAGAATGAAAGAATGTGAAAGAATGCACCCTTCTAGTGAAAATATCTAGAATCCAGAGAACCTTATTGCTCCTTGATGTTCTTGAATGCCTCCAAAACTTGTCTAATGCCATCCTCATCTATGTTCCTGATGCTGCCCCACCGTCTGCGAACAACCTCAACCTTCTCTTCCACTTCTTCGGCCCCGTTCTAGATTTCATCTACTATTTTCATGGAGTCATGAGCCCAAATCATCATCTTAGATAGCCTTGAAAACCTTCCACTATCAAATTTCCTGACCGACTGATACATGGACTCCATCTGTTCATCATACTTACTGAGGGCATAGTCCTTCGGGGTGCATGTTCCAGTGGTGAAGGGGTCGACTTGAGACACCCTTACCATGAATGCTTTGAATAGGCCCTGTTGGTACTCAAAATACAGTTTTGAGATACCATGTAAAACGCTTGCTAAAGTGCTCCTTTTGGTCCAAAGTGCGCATGTGAAAATGGTATTTCTGGGTCCTCAAGTGAGTAGAGAATATTCTGA
>MU226134.1:1357243-1376809 GCA_018584345.1 Thuja plicata
TATGATGGGCTGGAAGCCATCCCTTGATTCATTCAGAGTAATGAATCCCTTCGCAGGATGTTAGTGTCCTGTCTAATCCATGTTTATACCTGCCTATAATTTTTAGAGAGATTATCATTTGAGGTAGATGTTCATAGGTATACCCGCCTGGGTCCTTGGAGCCCGAAGTGAAGAAGGATTCAAATCCTTGTCGCATTAGCCTTTCTCTTGACTGGATGAAGAGCATAAAAGGGAGAGATCACTTTGGTGTTCTAGTTTTTTCTCCTTCAAGAAAAATAGCTAACAGGCCCAAAGAGTACTAGACCGTAATTTATTTCTCTCTTAGGGCCATAACCAGTTGCTTGCATACCTCAATCTTGAGGCCAAGTCTTGAGTACTAGGCCCGGAGGGACTCAAATGACTCTTCCCCAAAAATTCCTGCATCTGTGACAACCTCTTCACCAGAGTTGAAGACCTCATCCAACCCGGTCTTCCACCTTTCATATTTTTCTAAGTCTCCCTCCCATAGGGTAGTGGAGACATTCACCTGATTCAGGAGATTGTTAATCTGGTAAAGATCCAGGAGCGATGCAACTAAAAATTGGCTTATAACTGCTATTTGCTCAGTGATCCACCCGTCCACAGCTCAGGCCTTCTTCTTCATGGCCCTTAGAGTATCCATGTCACCCTGTGTAAGTGGTAATCCAGAGGTAGAAGCTTCTGGGTGGATCTCGGCCAGGGGCTGTGTGAGTTATGTTAGAAGTCCGAGGAGATTTGCATTATTTTCCCTTTCCTCCTTGAACTTTTAGGCCTGTTTATTATACCGGGCCTCTATTGCCTGGGTTGCCTCTTGTAGTAGGTCCAATTCTCCCTGCTTATCCCTCCTCCCAAGGAGCACCTCTGTGATTGTATAATCTTTGGCTCTTGTCGCTGCTCCATCTATATCTTGGGGAGGTGTTGCGACTGTCGCAACTGTAATTCCTTCCAGACCAGTCTGGAGGGTATGGACTGTCCAGGCCTTCTTAAGCTTCTTGGCCTTTGCGTTTCGGGCTATCATTTCTACCAAGGAGAGTGGAACGCCTGTTACAACCACTGGGACCTTCCTCTTCCTAGACTCCACCAACCATTAGGGTGGATGGGACAACTTTCCTGTCAAGGCCTGGGTATTGGGACTCTCTTCGGAGTCTGGCGGTGCATTCCTGGTATTTGCAGTGTCATTAGGCTCTTTTTCTATTTCCTATTCCTGTTCCCTTTCTTTCTCTCCGGAGGCCTCAGTATTTTCTGCCCTGTTGGTGTCCTCTTTCATGATGTCCAGGATTTCTTCTCTGTCGGTATCAGAATCACCTGTGTCTTCGGGAATTTTCCTGTCCTTCTCAGCATTGGGAAAATTAACATTCGTATCCTTGGGGTTTTTCCCCTCATCTTGTTGCTATTGTTCTTCCTTAACATTATTCGCTAGGGTATCTTCCTCTATTGGAACATCTTCCAGAGGCGGCGGAGGCGTCGGGCCAAGGTTCAATGTTTGGGCCGCTGTGATCACCTCCCCAAATGTACTCTGGGGCATTTGGTCACCTGGAGTAACAGAAGGCATCTAGAGCGTGATGAATGGGGGTATGGTTGATCTCATGGGTTTGGTTTCCCCAGCCAACGATTGCTTGTCTATTGTTTGCCTTAGTTCTTTCTTGATCTCCTAGATCGATGTTTTCTCCCACTCGGGCTCCTTTTGTGTTTCTACCCAGACTTCCTGCTCTGTGGCAACTTCTTCCTCTAGGACTTCCTTTTCAGTGGGGATCTCCTCTTTTTCCTGGGTGGTGATTTCTTCCACTGCGTGATCTATATCCCCATGTAGGTTCATGAGCTCATCCGTCCTGAAGATATCATCAAAATCATCATGTGGGGGAGAGTTATCTGAGATGTCATTTAGTTCAGGGGAATCTAAACTGACGTCTACTTGGGGAACATCAGGCATACCAGGGCCTGCGACTGTGCTTGGGGTGGGGTTCACCTTTTGCTTCTTCTTTCTTTGTAATGGAACCTTGGTATCTAGAATATTTGTAGACTCCGCCTTAGCGAACGTCTGCCTGCTCATCAGTGTGGCCAATGACGGGGATCCCACTAGGTGAGCAATTGCCATTGGAGTTGCAAGGAGGCCCTGGGACAGTTGTGCACTTATCTTTTGGCTTGCCAGCCTCGACACCTCCATTTTCTCTTCTATTTCTGCCATTATGGGGAGTGAACCCTTGGGAGGCACTTGGGCCGGGGTATCTTCCTTTTCTTTCCCCTTTCTTGTGCTAGGTCCTGTGACTCTGGAGGTCAAAGCAGACCCTCGAACATTTCATCCTTTTTAGGTTCTCATTGGACACACCCACTCAAAATACTTGTTAGTGTTATCTATAATGGGGCAGCACACCCCCTCAATTGTTAAATCCTCCAGAGTGGCCCAATCCACCGAAGGGAGATCTAATTTATCTAATCCCTGTTATTTATACAATGGGTCCTGTAGGGGCCTGTCATCTGAAAAACCCTTCGGGAAACCTTGAAGGTCAAGGGATTTCATCAAGCCTTTGGACATCCGTGAATGTTGGCAGGCCCGGAGATCAAAAAAATCTGCCTAGAAATCTTCAATATCTTCTATATGTGGCGGGGATGCCCGTGGAAGTGCCAAGGCTATCTTACCCAGTGGATCAAAATTGCTTCTGGTATGGTAGAATTCCACCAGTCCCAGACTCTTCAGTTCATTGTCTACCTCCTTTTCCACTGAAAGGCTGCAAGAATAGTCCCCACAAGAGATTGGGAATGAGACGTTGGTAACCTTCTTAAATGTGAAGAGGGCGTGCAGCTCCAGAATTTGTCTGTAGAACTCTAAAAGAATAATTCTATCCCCGCAATATCGAGGAAGAAGATATGGCTTCTCATAGAAGCCGGTTACCTGAATATATGTATGCTACTAGAATTGAATAAAGTAATTCCTGTAAGTGCTCACCATGTTCATCGCCTCTTGCGATAACCGGTATCTGAAGTCCCGAGTAAGTGTCAAAATATTCTGATAAATGAATGCATCATTTACCCTGCAAAAATTTGGGAAGCTGAGTTCCCACTGTACCTGGGCATAATGATCCCATGGCATCAACTAGCCTAGCCCATTCCCAAGAACGACCATTGTCTACAAACACCTGAAAGATAGGTCTCTGTTGGTCCAACACCCATAGTACGTAAGATGTCATATGAAACTTTGAAGTTTGGAGGACGCTCTTCATCTGTGTGTCCACATGGTTGGTGATGATAGCAGCCCAGTTGAAGGCTTGATTGTGGGTGGTGATGCAGTAGAGAAAGTAATACATCCATGTTGAGAAATCTCGGGCATGGGGCTCTCCAAAGAGCCTGCATAGAAATATAATTCCTGCCTGGATAGGTTCCTTAAAATCCTCGCGGGGAATCTCCAGCTTCATCTTTTTATAATCTTTTCTCGGGGACTTTAGCCAGTGGGTGTTGAGATGTTTCTGGGAGAGAAGGGAAGCTTCCTCAAACTCCTTTAATGATGTGGACTAGAGGAGAACAACAGATCTCTTGAATTGGGGGATCCCCAGCCCTAAAGCAAAATTTGCCACGTCTAGATTGACGATAGTCGCTGGATAGTGTAGCAGCCAGGGATCAGCGAGAAAAAAAACCAGAGTGGAGGCATTGTAGAGCGTTTCCAGTTGGAGTATCAGCTCTGATGTTGGCACCAAGAAAGGAAAATTTGCATCTTTAATAATCCCGGAGGTGGCCATGTGTTCTTCCATAATATCTCTGGCGGTCCTTTGTTGGTGTATGGCTTGGATCAAGCCCTGCATTTAAGCCCATAGTCCAGGCTCTGTGTCTGTTATCTTTTGCAACTTAGAGTCCACCTTGGACCCTACAAGAACACCATCCTTTGGGTATTTGGAAGTCAGTGGCAACTTGGCCAGCATCTTTTTGACCTTAGTTTTTGTAGCTTCCCGAGTGGAGGTAGTTGGTAGTTCTGGGCTATCAAGAGGAGCGATCACTTCAAACATTTTGATCAATCTATCTGCAACTTGCAAGACCGGAGAACCGTCAATACATAATATAATAAAAATAATACTTTAGGGACTTCGGGGAATTCACCACCATCTTGAAGCCGTCCAAAAATGTTAGCATGCATCAAAAATCCTGAAATATTTAAAATTAACAAGGATCAGATTTTGATCAACACCCGGGGGTTTCGGGGCATTGGTTTTAGGCGAAAAAATGGAATGAAGACCTAGGGGCTTCTCAACACCCGAAGTCTAGAAGAACTATCCGTTGTTGATGTGACCGATAGAGAGTTGTACTTGGTTGACATGGGTCATCTCGTGGCCATGCGACAGGCGATGTAATGGCATTAATGGAAATAAGTGGGATGACACATGAGGGAAGTAAATGCCATATGGGATGGGATTTAAATGCCCACTCATAGGAAATTATTCTTGCCATCAAGACAACATGACAGAGGAGAGAGAAAGTCACCATGGCTCAAACAAGCGAGGTGCCGAGTTCAAACCGTGGTGAATATCTCTCTGACGAGCTTGACAATATGATTTGGACGTGATGGAGCACGAAAATCTTGACACAAATAGAAGTATATACATGGGACATACACCAAATACAGAGGGCCAAAGCACAACTCGTAGGTTGACCACAAAAATGAACATATATACAACTATAAATAGGAAATTACAAAGTTTACAGAATATATAGAAACATCTACACTACTCTACAAAATATACAAAGTATTTACACCTAAATTAAAACCACACAAAGGGCGGACAACCCTCTGGTAGAGCTGTCCCACAAATGGGAGGTGACATAAAATCCAAAACCAGAGACAGGAAACAAAAACAAAACCAAGAAACAAAAATGAGACAAAAGCGAGAAACAAAAAACCAGAAACCAGAGAGGAGAGAGATGAAGGCCTACTTGGAAACACAAGGAATGCAGGAAAGATGAGCATGGGAGGCACTCTGCAACAAGTTAACCTTCAAGTGACCATGAAAAAGCACTACAAATCACTGCCAATCAATCACTAAGCACGGAGAGAAAAATGCCACTTAAATCGCCTTAATTGCCTTTGAATCACTCTAATTACTTTGAGTGTTTGATCACGGTAAACGTGAAAGTGACTGGTAACTTCTATTTATACCCTTGGGGTAAAAATGTGTTGCTTTCTTTCTGCAAACTTTGGAACAAGCAAACCTCCAGACTCCGGGCCTGGGGATTCCATGCAGCCACACCTTCCAACAAACGAAGATGTGATGGTAGAGAATCCTGGAGTCCGATCGGCTCAAAAGAACAAACAAACTCTGGGACCGAGGTCCTAGAGACAAAAGAAGACAAGAAACAAAAGGAAAACAACCCTTGCAGAAGCAAAGCCTGGAGGGAAACAAAGGAAACAAAAGAAAACCAAGGAACAAGCAAAAGCGAAAAGGGGGACCCAACATTTTGTCCACAAAATGTAGGGACAGGTATGCAGGGCATAACACAACCCTCAATGCTTGCTTTGGTCCAGTTCAAGTTTATGGAAAATCCTTATGAAGAGGTGATACATGCAATTGTTTCTTGTTATAGTGAGATCATAAGAATAACAACTCCTGTATCCCCCCTATAATAATGACATCTTGAAGAAGGTTCTACAACTGATTATGGAGAGACTACATGAGTTACGTGATATGAAAGCCCTTACTTTTGGTAAGAGGGTTAAGATTTTAGAAACAATGGAAAGAACTAGATCATTTATCATTATGTTGGATCTTAAGTGTGAAAAAATGATTATTCAAATGTTTCAGTGCCCCTTAACTAAAACCATGAAGCATCATCCATAAAAGGTGAGGGCTTATTTGCAAACCATTATGTCATGAATCTTAGATGAGGATGATGATATTTGAAAATAGTTGCAATCAGACTTGTTGGCCACTTTGAGGAAGGAACAGGTTGTATCACCTATTGCTTATGGGTTCTCCAAAAGATTGATTGAACATAAAATTGAAAGGTATTAGGAGTACATGACTGAAAATGAACTAATATCAATGGGCTTACATGTTATAGGGTCTCCCACCAAAGATTAAAAACCAAATGAGAAGGGAGAATATTTGTTTAACATGTATGGACACTTGGGTACCTAGTCATAGTTGTGGGGTTGGTAAAGAAGATAAGATAGTCAAAAAGGTTCTAACTAGCGATGAAGAAGATATGAATCTCACCATTTTGTTTCAATGAAATAATACAAATGCTTGTAGGAAGAAGGATTCAGTTGTTGTTATAAATAAGGGATATACAGATCTCTATATTGGTGACTTAGAAGTTGTTATTGATTTTTTTTTGATGAGGATGACCTTACTCAAGGAGTGAGCATGTTGGGAACTCAAGATGTTTCCAATGAAGTGTATGAATCTTCACATGATGAGAATTTTCTTGAAAATGATGACATAGAAGCAACCTTGACTTTGCATGTAGATCAATCAAATAAGGAGTTTGAGGCTTATGATGATATTGAGAACACCCTTGAAGGGTATGATGAGTCATGTGTTCTTAATATAAATAATACACTTATGCATGATGGTGCTTTGGAGGACCAATCAAACAATGCATACTAAGATGATGGTGTTGTGATACATACTTTGAAAAGTCAGCTGAAGATCACCAATAATATGATAGTTGTAGCCTGAATACATTTTGATGACACTCACAATATCATTGGAGATCTTAACTAGAAGGTTCAAATTTAAAGGAGGCAAAAGGAATGGGAAGTGATCCTTATTTTGCAGACTTGTAGGTAGTCAAAGAGGCTCTGGAATCAATGAAATATAATTATTTGTGTTTACTTTCATACAATGATCTTATTTTAAATATCCTTGAAGCATATGATGATAAATTGAAGGAAAAGGAGGGTGAGGTTAATAAGCTCAACATGGAGCTTAACGATACATATGAAATATTGGGGAATACGCAAATGGATCTTCAAGAAGCAAAAGATTAGACTGTTAACACCAATCATTTCAGGGAGTAGGAGGAAAAATCAAGGGACGGGTTTATCAAGGAAGTGATTAAGGAATTTGATAACATACAAAAAAAACTCATGATTTGGAAAATTGTCCAAAAAAATCAAGTAATAAAATTTTGGACCAGTCAGAACTTCAATATGAGTTGGATAGTATTCAATCGGTTGACAATTCTTTGGTTGAGGTGGATGCTGACAAGACATTTGATAATCCACTCTTTGAGTTGGATGAGGGAGTTCTTTTCGACTCCCGTGATGAGAATGAAATTACTTGCAAGATTTGGGACCCAGGTGCAGTTTCTAGTCCTGAGTTTCAGTCATAGGATTGAAGTAGTGGATTAATTCTAGAGTTAGTACTACTTCCCACTATTCGATCAACATACATAGGGGTTTAGATTTTGATCTACATATGAGTTGGATGGATTCTGTGGGTCAACAGTTGAGTATTTATTGGTTAAGAATTGGTGGTAGATATGGTTTAAGCATATGAGATGTATTTTTAGCTACTCCCTTACTCATGGATCATATGAATTCAGTGGTGTATCAGATTTATTACTATTGCACTAGTTCCTTCACTCCATTAGTGTTAACCTCATCCTTTGAGTAGTTTAATGTTTTCATCAGCAGGTCAGGATGGGCTGATATATTTTATTGTGTGCCTATGATGGGTATTATGCACATCCATAAGAGATCATTTGTAGTTGAACAATTTTTTAGTGTTGATAGCTCCTTGAGATACTACTGCCTCCTCATATTTGATAGTTATGATAACATTATAATTTACGATCCTAACATTGACATGTTTGGTACATTAATTCAATTAGTTTTTGATGAGTGGCTTCACAATTTTGGGCATGTTTTTTTTTTAAATATCTGAGTAGCGCAATGGATTGGCGGAGCAACATTCCTGAGGTTGATATGGGATCCATATATTTGGTTTCAGCATGCTGGTGCAAATTGCTTAAGGGAAAACAATCTCTGAGAAGGGAGGAATGTAATGTCCCCTTTTTGGGACATTAGAAGTCAATTAAATAATTAAATTTTAAGTTGTCAAATTATATCAAATTTAATGACGACTTAATTTAATTATTTAATAAACTATTAAAATAACTTAATGGAGCTTAGTGAATAATTAATAAAGTCATTTTAATTTAAAAAGGGCAAAATAAAAAGAAGAGAAAAGGAATATGAAGAGACAAACATAAGGAAAATGAAGAGTCATAGGGATATGTTATAAAAGAACATTGAGAGCCTCATTTTGATCATGCTTGGTTTATGCTTGATTATTGTTTTCTCTTGGATAAATTTGGGAAGATTCTAGCCTTTGATTCTGAAACATGTGGATGGAAACCTTCAAGATTTCTTGGTGGATTGGATGGAAACCCAATTCATCTTTGGTGTTGAATTCACGACGAAGTTCACAACTAGGAAAATTTGTAAAGTTTTCATCTGTAGATCTTATAGTAATAAAGGTATTTCATATCTATTTGGAAATAAGTTGTAATGATTTATATATTTTAATGACAATATTCATATCTCCATTTTAGTCTAAAAATATATAGTTTTGATAATAATCTATTGAAAGGATAGAGATCATTTGTATGCAAGTTGTTTAATTTCCTGTGACAAATTTTGGGAAAAAATCTAGAGAAAATATCTTAGGGGGATATTTCAAAATTCATTTGGATGGTGTTGCTTCCCAAATCAATAGATTGGAAAGTTCTAAGAGTATGCTAAGCTCTATGGTTAAACCCTCCAACTGACTTGGCTCATGAACGTGATTAACCAAACTGTGGTTAAACTCCCCTGCACTTCAAGCTTTGTAAGACCTAGGATGACACACCTTCTCACCAACTGAATCTTCAAGCTAATGCTTTTTTATAGTGGATTTATATATCCTACTTGTATCTTACTCCTAATCTCTATCTCAAAATGACATGTACTCTTGAAATAGATTGATTGACTTATTGATTTCTTGATTCTTTTTAATTTCTTATTTATTTTGGTTGTTCACCTATTTCTACATCTTTAATTCTTAGTTACAACTATTTCGATTATTGCTTTTGTTTATCTTGTAATTCTCCTACTATGATCTGGTTATGTTATGAATGAAATTAAGATGTAATTGAACAATTTATTCTCTTCTCTTGGGCTATATAGTCATCCTCTTCCAGTCCCTATGTATAACTCTATGAGACAATTTTTAAATCATCCCCATGGATGGATCTCTCACTATCTAACCCTCAATACTATTTAACTATATGTCACCACCACAATTTAGTCTGATTGAATTTAACTTTCTCGTGAAAGACCAATTAGAAAAGAAACAAATGGATAACTATTATCTCAAATGAATCTTGATGCTCAAACTGGCATGACAACATATAACTTCTTCATAAGTGGATTTAAGATGGAAAACATTTACCTTAAATGATAGTCACAGAGAAATGATCTAGAAAAAGACTTTCCACAACATAGCTATAAAGAAAATATACTAATTGTATTTCTATTGATGATAATATATTACAATGTGATGTCATGAATTTATGTTACCAAAAGACATTAAATAATTAATTACTTCATTAACCAAACCTTTGGATTTTGCGTTAAATACAGTTCATGGATTAAGAATATTTTATTGTAATAGATTAATTTTGGTAATTATCATAACTCCTCCCTTGCAATAAAATCTTGTATGTGCTTTTATCTTTTTATTTCTCATTTTGCATTTGGGTAATTTTTTTTACTTTGACAATCTTTTCATCCTAAATTTGGCCTTTGATAGATTCTGAACTCCTTCCTATTGCATTTAATTTCCATGTAATATACTTGATGGATTTTTGTTTTGTTCTTCATATTCACACACATTACTTTAATCTTTGTTGAAGAATTATTTTCCTGTTTTGAAGTTATTTCACCTTTGATTGTAATGAGAATGTCTTCAGTCACCATCTTATTTTATAGATGCATTTTGCTTTACTCATGCTTTCATAAAATATAATGATCTACTCATATTGAACTTTTCCAAGTGTACTCACATTGTAGGAATTAAAATCATTTGTGTGAGACCCTTTTTTTTTTATCTACAAGTAAAAAATCTTCTTTCGTGATAAGCCATTTACCCTGTCATCCTTAATTTCACCTAAGTGAAAAAAAATGTTACGTAGTTATCATTTTTAACCTTGCTAACTAATTTCCCCTCCTTAATTGAATTTCACCTATGCACCAAGTTATTTTCTGGATATCCTCGACCCCACAGTGATTGAGGTTTTTCATGCTTCTTTCATTTTCCCCAGAATTTATTTTTCAAGGAGATATATATTTTATCTCCTTGATAACAAAATTTTGATATAACTTGTTATTTTTTTAAAACCATTTTATGCATATCCGATGACTTAAGTTACATAAATGGCTGAGTTTCAGTGAGACTCACTTTTTATTTATTCGATAGGAATATGTCAATGGAACTTTTGATTTCTCTTTTCTCGATCAATATCCTCCGCAAAATAGACTTAGCAAATGAGCTTCTACTCATGGCACTTATTATAAATTCACACATTTATGGGCTCGATGGGTGGCTTGTGTATTATCCTGCATAGGTCATACTTTCTGATTTATATGCATCAATTTCTATTACTATTGTGACATGAAATTTGGTGCATGATTATTAATTTTAGACGTCCCAACACTTATTTCAAATATACTATTAACATCTATTAATGCCTGTCGAGTACCAAATCTGCAATGTCTTCAAAAATTGTTGCAAGTAAGGGGCTTCACTCACAAAAACCATGAGACTATTAGTTCCTGCCATGGCAGAGAACTCTTGCAGAGGCTGTGATGCTTAAACATTGATTAAAATTTTTTCATTTAGCCAATCAAAATGTAGCTTCCCTTCAGGTTTATTTTTTGTTTGCTAGTTTCTTAAGTAAATTTGCATATATTTTAAAAAAAATATTAATTCCAAATATTTTGGTGCACTGCTATTTGTCAGAATGTAGGTTGTAGGATGTCAGAAAAGCTTTGTATATTCCCCATGCAAGAGAACACACATTTAGAAATGCACTTCTCTGGGCTTTGCAGGCTTTGCAAAACTGGGGACATCTCAAGGCAAAGATATATCCCAATTTTTTGAGCTGAGTCATTACCAAGTAGAAAATGCAAACACACAACTTTAAAGAAAAGAGCCGGTGAAACCATATTTGGGTTGAATCTGAGGAACACTTGGCATAAGCTCATGATTTTTTGCATGCTGTTAAAAGGTGGACAATTTCACTAGTACAACATGGACATCATACTCAAATCAAGTATCCTTTCTTGATTCTCCCAATATTTTCTTCTTCCCCATCGTGGGTATTTATTGTAAAGAATAT
Source organism: Thuja plicata (assembly GCA_018584345.1). Taxonomy (NCBI): domain Eukaryota; kingdom Viridiplantae; phylum Streptophyta; class Pinopsida; order Cupressales; family Cupressaceae; genus Thuja; species Thuja plicata. Next base: position 1,368,629 of record MU226134.1, read on the forward strand.
AGAATCACTCTATATTCTGGAAACACATAGAAAATGAATGCTTTGTAATAAAAAAACAACTAAAATCCCCAATGACAGGGCATAGCATAAACACAAACTAAGTTGGAGATATGCAAGCTTCTCTTGCTTCTATTAATTTGAAAATTAAATTCTACAATAAACTAAACTTGGAGCTATTTGGGGCTGCATACATAATATCTTGAAGCAATCACTACTTAACAAGATAATCCAATTCACAATTGTTGTTGCAAAAACAAGTCTCTGTTTAAACAAAGCACTTACAAAAAACAAACTAATTAGCTGTTGCTACAAATAAAATTCTTACTTGTCTGTTGAAAGAATAAAGATATTATTTTCTTTATAAAGTGTTTGCTATCCAAAGACAGAATCATATTTCAAAAATCTGATTTGAACTTATCTCCCAAAGTCCACACAAAATCTGATTTAACTTTATCTCTTAAAGTCCACACAAAATCAGATTTTAAGTTATCTGCAATAAACAAAGGAGAATCAAAAGTAAACAAAAGAGGCTCAAGGCAATCAGATTTTATTTTTAAAATCTAACACTCCCCCATTGTCTTGAGCTGACAATCATGATCATGCTTGATCCAAATGAACTACACCTAGATTTCTCCTTCGGCGTTCAAAACTTGTAATGCCCAATGGCTTGGTGAAAATGTCTGCTAGCTGCTGCTCTGACTTGCAAAACTCTATTTAAGAAGGAATATTTCACATCCATTTGATATACCTTCCATTTGTGCCAGGCTGCAATTGCTATGACAACATGCATGGTTTCCATTCTTGCAATTGGGGCATATGTTTCATCATAGTCTCTACCAAACTGCTGTTTGTACCCTTTGACCACGAATTGAGCCTTATGCCTATCTGTTTTTCCTTCAGCATTTCTCTTGGTCTTGTAAACCCATTTAACTCCAATAAATTTCTTATTAGGAGGTAAATTAGTGAGCTCCCAAGTTTCATTTCTTCTAATTGCATCTATTTCCTCATCCATGGCCTTACACCATTTTTCTTCTTTTTCAAAATCCTCAAAATAAATTGGATCTCTATGAGAAAATAATGCAAAATTTATGTTTTCATTAAATTCATTTTCATACCTTTCATCTTGGTAAATCTCCCTTAGACTCTTGGTCTTTCTTGGCACTAGGGAGGCAAGAGTGGGATCGCTACTCTCAATATTGCTATTGCTGGTCTCTGCTCGGCCAATTTGTAGCCTTCTAGAGCCTTCTATATCTATTGTTACATCATCTTGCTATTCATTAACATCATCATCTTCAGCAATAATAGGCACTTTACTTGAAGTGCTTGAAGATGTGTCCAACGAGCCATCCCATGACTCATTCTCAATGAACTCCACCTCTCTTGAAATGATGATCTTTTTGGTGACTAGGTTATACAATATGTATGCCTTTGAATCAAGACTGTATCCTACAAAGATATACTTCACACCCTTGTCATCCAATTTTTTCCTTTTCTCCTTTGGCACATGTGCATGTGCTACAGACCCAAACACTCTGAAGTGTTCAACCGTCCATCTATGATTTTCCCATGCTTCCAATGGAATCTTGTCACGGACTGCCTTCATAGGAATTCTATTTATTAAATAGATAGCTGTTGCTACAGCCTCTCCCCAATATTCAATTGGGAGTCCTTTTGCTTCCATCATACTTCTTGCCATCTCAACGATGATCCTATTCTTTCTTTCAACCACTCCAGTTTGCTGCGGAGTATAACTGGCTGTTATAAGCTCCTTCTTTATGCCATTCAGCTTGCAAAATTTCACAAAAATATTGGATGTATATTCCTCCCTCTATCTGACATTAGGACTTTAAGATAATGTCCACTTTGTTTTTCAGCCCGGGCTTTAAATTCTAAAAACTTATCAAAATCTTCAGATTTATTTTGCATAAAATACACCCATGTTCTACGACTGAAATAATCTATGAAGGTCATAAATTAAGCACTCCCCCCAATGGAAGTGATTTGCATAGGTCCAAATAAATCAGTATGCACCAGCTCTAATGGTGCTCTTTCCCTTCTAGAGTTTCTAGAATTAAACGGTAGCCTATGTTGCTTACCCAAAATGCAAGCCTCACACTTGCTATTGAACTCTTTTATACATGGCAGTTCATCTACCATTCTTTTCTTGGACAATAAACTTAAACCAACATAGCCAAGATTTCCATACCTTAAATGCCATAGCTTGTAGGGGTCTTCAATCATGCTCTTGAAGGCTAATTGTTGTACTATTGTACATGCTTGCTTGGGAGATGCAGTTGCTGAAATTGAAGAGAAATACATTTCTACCTTCAATGGAAACATTTGATTCTTTGTCATTTGGACTGCTGCAACAATTTTCTTACTCCCATCCTTCTCATAAATGACACATTGGTCATTCTCCACCAACACTTTATATCCATTTTGAATGAGATGTCCAACACTCATCAAATTGTGCTTTATCCTAGGGGCAAAATAAACATTATGAATTTCTTGTTTCTCACCTTGCTTGGTGCGGATCATAATAGATCCTTTGCCCACAACAGGAACAATTCCACTGTTCCCCATTCTAATTTATGATTTTACAGATTTATCAATGAAAGAAAAAATACTTTCATTACCACTCATGTGGTTGCTACAACCACTGTCCAAATACCAGACTTCGGAGCTTCCTTCTTCACCAATATTGCACATGATGAAGGTTGTGGGGTTATTTCCATCACCCACTTTAACATCAGGCACATTAAAATTTTTCTTTGATTGATCACCTTGCTTCTTCCACTATTCACTTGCATAATGCCCAAATTTATGGCAATAATAGCACTCAACATTGCTCTTGTTTGAGTTACTATTCTTCTTGCCTCCTCTAGAATTATTCTGAGAGATACTAGCTCCTTCATTTGTGGCTACTTGTTCTAAGCTTTCTCCTCTAGCATTTTGTTGTCCGGAATTGCCACGACATCTTCCTCTTGAGCCTCTTCTAGAGTTGTTTCTTCCTCTCCCCTGCCTCTTGCATTAGCTTCAGCTCTGAAAGCTTGCTCTTGAGAAGAATTTTCTGATCTATTAATTTGATGCTCATGGGTTTGGAAAGAACCCATCAACTCATCAACAGTCAATGTTGAGAGATCCTTTGCCTCTTCAATGGAAATAACTAGAGTATCAAATTTTGAGGGTAGACTTCTCAAAATTTTCTCTACTATTCTTTGCTCCTCCATGGTTTCTCCATTGGTTCTCAACAGGCTTATTAAACCAGAGAGCCTTGAGCTAAAGTTTGAAATGGACTCATTGTCCTTCATGAGAAAAGTCTCAAATTCTCTTCGAAGCATTTGGATCTTCACCACACGAACTTTTTTAGTCCCTTTAAAACTTGTATGGAGAATATCCCAAGCTTCTTTGGAATAATTAGCTGCTGCTATTCTGGGAAAGATTTCCTCTGTCAAGGCAGTCTCAATCAAGCTCAAAGCTTTTGCATCTTCCCTCCTTGACTCCTTCAACTGAGTCTTCTGATTGTTTGTGAGGGAAAAAAACATAGCTGGGTCAGTCACATACATGAATCCATTAACCACAAGCTCCCACAAATCATTTGCAACCATTACGATCTTCATCTTCTTTGCCCAAACACCATAATTTTATCCATTAAAGGATGATGGTTGCTGCCAACTCTTTCCTACATCTCCAGCCATGTCTCCTGTGTAAGATAAACAACTACCCATAAAAAAAATGCCCAAACTCACAAGGATTGAGGGCCAATAAGCTCTGATACCATGTAAAGAATATATAATCACTCTATATTCTGGAAACACACAGAAAATGAATGCTCTATAAACAATAAACAACTAAAATCCCCACTGACAGGGCAAAGCATAAACACGAACTGAGCTAGAGATATGCAAGCTTCTCTTGCTTCTATTAATTTGAAAATTAACTTCTATAATAAACTAAACTTGCAGCTATCTACGACTGCATACATAATATCTTGAAGCAATCACTGCTTAACAAGATAATCCAATTTACAAATGCTGTTGCAAAAACAAGTCTCTGATAAAACATAACACTTACAAAAAACAAACTAATTTGCTGCTACTGCAAATAAACTTCTTACTTGTCTATTGAAAGAACAAAGATATTCTTTTCTTTATAAAGTATTTGCTGTCGAAAGGCAAAATCAGATTTCAAAAATCAGATTTGAACTTATCTCCCAAAGTCGACACAAAATCTGATTTAACTTTATCTCTTAAAGTCCACACAAAATCAGATTTGAAGTTATCTGCAATAAAAAGAGGAGAATTAAAAGTCAACAAAAGAGGCTCAAAGCAATCCAATTTTATTATGAAAATCTAACATGTATGAGCAACACTTCCCTGCAAAGCATAGCAGCCATCAAGTCGCTGGGTGTGGACAACAACTCTGATCTTCATGAAACCCACCCATGGGGCTACTACGGATGAAGAAAAAAATTGTTATCAAGATACTGTCATTGCAACATCTGAATTTGATGAGTCAAACTTGCTTGGAGTTGGCAGCTTTGGAGTAGTCTACAAAGGAATTTTAAGGGCTGGTAAGATAGTTTCTATCAAAGCTCTTAATTTGCAAAATGAAGAATTTGATAAGAGTTTTAACATGGAGTGCAGATTGTTTTGGAGGATTATGCACCGTGACCTCATCAAAATCACAGGTGCATTCCTGGTTTGAAAGGTTTTTGTGAAACTAATATAATTGAAACCACTGTAATAAATTTAAGATTGTACTGTACTCTATTTTATTTTGTAGTAACTTCTTCCCATGGCATAACCTCAGCTTAGATGCTGCATCTAAGAGAGATAATATATCTGATTAGTTTATCCAATTTCAACACTTTTATGTTTTATGAGGTTTGAGGCCAAGGATACATTTACAATGTGAACTGCATAGCTCTTTTCATGGAAGACAAAGATTTTAGAAATGCGCACAATATCAAAACTATTTATTGGAAGATGAGAATGCCTCATAGAAGTGAAAGGCTCTGGAAAGATTGGAAATTAGGGGTTAAGTTCTACTTTGAGTCTTAATTTTGATCAAAAGCTCCCCAATTTTCTCCATTCTCACCTCTCGAAAGACGGTGGCTATACTATTCCCCTGTATGAAATTCAAGTCCAAGACAAAAAATAATCCATATCATTTTGTGGGTGTGCTCAATGCTTTTATCTCCTTTCGAGTAATGTTCAAGTTAAAATGATATCTTTTTCTCATATTGGAAATATCTGATGTAGACATTTAGTTAGAGGTTATTTTCAATTCCATTACAGTAAAGTCAGCCCATGTAGTAAACTTCAGCTCAAATGTCATGATAGAAGATGGCCATTGGCTACTGTATCAATTTCCTTAGATTCGAGATGGGGATGGTTTTTCTGCTTGACTTTTTTATAGGCAGCATCGATTGCTTTCTCCCTGTGGTTCTCTCAACTTGTTTTTCCAAGCTACAATATATACAGAAAAGAAGCTAGTTAAAAATTGACTACCTGTTGTCTTGAATTTCTATAGTAGAGTTGCCCTTATATTCTCTTCAGCTGTATTTTAATTCTGGAGGTCGTTCAGTTGCCTGTTCATGTCAAAACTCAAAATTATTGTTTCATGGCTGTCTTTTTCTGTCGCCATTGCTATTTTTACTTGATAGTTTTCCTATTTGCATGTATATAATTCTATCATGATTTATGTCAATTTTTCAATGGAGCTTGATAACAACATTATTATTCTTCATAAATATCTGTATAAAGGAAGTTAAAATACATAAAGGACTATTGGACAAATTTCCCATGCTCTCAGTAAATTCAGCATAAAAAATGAATTTGTTTGAATAAAAATCACTTCCATTTGTCTAGATTTGTCCATAACTTCTACTGCAATACTATATCTCACTCCAAATCTACATCTCCCATTTGATAAGAACAACCAGATCACACCACACACTTTATTAACAAGTAAATCTCGCATCTCTCAATAATAATTTATAATTGAACTCAACCGTGGTTAAAATCATAATTCTAAGGCGGTCTTAATGCCATCATGCCCCAGGTGTGAAGATGGATTCTTTGACTCACCATGCCACGTGCGCTTTCATGATTAGTCTTAACCATTCCCCTTTGAATCCTCAGTCAATCAAATTGTTCAATCAATTTCATTTATTTGAAAGTTTCTTAAGCCTTTTCAATAAATACATATTGTGAATATCTCTTTGAAGCTCTCTGTCAAAAATCTTAAATGTCCTATCGATCCTTCTTTCTAACGAGTGTATGGTGTGCATTTGGAATCATTGTGGTCCATGAGCAAATAACCTACGTGCCTTCTCTGAGTTTCTAGTTAGTATATATATATATATATCCCATGATATTTGTAAATATTCCTTTCCAATTTGTTGGGAGTATCTATGGTTGTTTCACAAATCCATTTTGTGTATTTAATGTTTCCATTTTAATCTGCACACGTATGCCAATTTGTATATGCTTTGGAACATTTGACAGAAACTTAACACAAAATTAGGTCATTTTGTTTTGATTTCGAAATAACTTGCCTTTTCGGTGTAACATTTATTGCTTTAATATATGCCCAATGTTTCATTGATGCAATGATATTGACTTATATTTTCCTCAATCTTTTTAGCTAATAAAAATAATAGTATGTGAAATCAAGGAGGGGCCCGCACCATTCTAACATTGTCTCTTATAAAATATTAAATACGATGCAAGAACTTTCAACCTTTTAACATTATTAATGATTTAAAATCATTATTCTGCCTTTTAACCTTTTGTAAGAAATATTTTAGTGTCAACCACATCTGCAGACTTTCACACAGTAAATTATGGAAAATCGTCTTTATCGATGAGACAATGCACTTCGATGAGACATTTTTTGCTTTTATAGATAGCCTTTGTTTTGTCAAAAACATCATTTCGAAAAAAGATTTATTCTTTTGCTCAACATGAATTTATGAGTGCTGAAATAGATAAAAGGACCCACCACTTGATAACCCAATAGTTCTTCACTATGATTTATGAATAAATCTTCTATATATAAGCAAAGAAGGAAAAGGATGGGGCCTACCATGAAAATCATTTTTTGTTTTTCCATTATAATGCTCCATTCTCTACAAAATCCTAGGAATTATAATAAATTTATATTTTCTCTTTTCACATTATTATTTTTTTTATCAATAGTAAGCCGGAGCCCTTTTTATATTATGAAAATTAAAATTAGTTACAAAGATAGATCTCCGTTCAAACGGGTAGTCATAGGAAAGAATGGAGAAGAAAACCTCCAGTCTAGCCCGGGACCTAGGTCCACTACAATTTAAGGTCTTTTAGAAGGCATACCTTCTTTACAATTAATTTTATTATATTTACAAATTTACATATAAGAACTTACTTTCTTTAATATTTTCCTTGAAACTTGGCGACTTTGTGTGTTTCCCCATTGGTATCCAATTCCAAATTAGCGGAATCCATAAAATGCCCTATACCACATGCAATTTTTCTCAACATGGTTATAGTTAGTAGTCCTTTAAAAATTTCATTCGACACTTGGAAAATAAAAGAAATTTATCGCATATGTATTTTTATGTTAAAAGAAAGTGTATGCTAATTTGTTATTTGATTATTTAATTTGCTTTATTTCATATCTTTCTAATTAAATAGTTTTATTATATTTTGCACATTATTATTAATATATAATTGTTCTTTATGTTCTACCTAAATTAGTTTCTTTTTTTATAAAAATATGCTTGATGTTCTTGAGGTATCTTTGTTTCTGTATGATATGTGAAAATGTCCTTGATGGAATAGATTGTTATTATAATGGAGTTAAAGGACTATATTTATTTATTTATTTTTTGATCGGTAAAAGGCCGAAGCCAGAATTTTATTAATATTAAAAATAATTTTTACAGTATAACCCCACTCACTGCGGGCGTTGGTAGGAAAGAGTGAGGTCGAGAAAACCTCCAGCCTTGCTCGGGACAAAAGTCCTATACCTGATATAGAAATATACGTGGGCATTCCCACGACTCAAGCTTTGTCAAGATTTCATAAATACATAGGTCCGTGGGCATACCCACTACCGAAAAAATTAACAATTAACAATTAACAATTTACAAATTTTAATGACCATGATAGTTACAATTTTGATCACATTTTG
>MU226134.1:1409597-1422584 GCA_018584345.1 Thuja plicata
CTTAGGACCCAATATGATACATTACAACCACTAAGAACCCTAAAGAGTGTCCTTAATCAAGTCAAGGGCTTAAGATTATAATCAATAGTCCACTGAGAATCATGTTCAAAACAATGTGCTGATTCCTAAAATTTGGCTAAGTCTGAAATTTCCTAAAAACCCTCAAAATCTAGAATCTCTATCTTAACTCCTATGAAGCTGAAACCACTCTCAAACATCCTGGAACTATATACATAAAATGTAACTTAAGTATAAGAGAAAGGAAGAGTATGTAACTTATACTTAAATGTTACATTTTATGTATTGGCCTAGTGCTGAAATTGGTTTGGCAGGGCCTATTAGGCTTTCTTCCTCCCTCACTTAAGAATTTTTCATAATGTTACATAGGGAGTATGCCCTAAAGGGTGCATGCCCTATTGGTTTTGATTTCCCAAGCCTTAGGCTCGGGCAATCAAAGCCATAGGGCGCACGCCCTATGGCATTTTGGGGACCAAAAAAAAGTTTGGCACCTTTTTGGTCCCCCATCTTGGTGCACATACCCCCTTGCGAGTTTATGATAATTTCATATCCTTTCTTGACACTATATTTACCATTTTTTGAAACACCCCATATGATTCTATCGTTCCTGGTTTTAAGACTTACTTTTCTGGTTTTCAAAACGTATTCAAATGCTTTTTTTTCCTCAAGAGATAAGGTAGTATTCGTTGTTGTTTTCCATCTCCAACCTTCCCTAGTATCCACAATATAGTCTTTAAAGTGGTGGTCCCAGAGTTGAGAGAGAGTCTTTTCGATGTTGATAGGAAGATTTTCTTTATCTGGGGATGAGAGTCCATTCTAAGAGTCTGCCCAAAAAAGAGCCTCATGTCTATTTCCTATGTCCCATGTGAGATTGTATAATATTAATTCTCTGTTATGCATCATAAAATTCTAGATTTTAGAGCCTTTGGGTGGGTTCTTAGTTCAGAAAAGAGTGATTGATTCTGAGCTACTAAGATATTTGTGATAAAAGATTTTGGCCCATTTGCTGTCGTTTTCCTGATACATTCTACATACTAGTTTAGCTCCTAGAGCTCTATTCTGCCAATTTAAATTTTTTATTCCTAATCCACCAAATTCCTCGGGTTTACAAATTTGGTCCCATTTTATCATATTCAGTTTCTTTTGTCATCTGTGCCTTGCCAAAATAAGTTTTTTAGTTTTTTGTTTAATACTTTTCCAACACCTTTGGGAAGGGGAAGACAAGACATCTAGAATGTAGGGATAGATGAGAGAACAACTTTAATCATTGTTGTTCTGCCTGCTTTATTTAGATATTTCCCCTTCCAGCTTTCCATTTTCTTGTCTATTTTAACTGCAATAGAATTCCAGGTTTTGCTTTTTTTTAGGCCTTTTTCCAAATGAATGCCAAAGTATTTACATGGAAGTTTTCCTTTATTAAAACACATAATGTTGCAGATATCTCTTTCTAAATATGGATATGTATTAAGGAAAAAAATTTCAGATTTCTCAGCATTAACTTCTTGACCAGAAGATTTTGAATATGTTTTGATAATATCCTTGAATTGGAGCGCTTCATTCCTTGTGGATTCTCCTGTAGGATTGTATTATCCGTAAATTGTTGGTGAGTGATGTTTTCTACATCATCTGTCACATTTGCTCCTTTGATTTTTCCTTCTATTTGTGCCATCTTTATAGTCCTTCCAAAAGCTTCAGCCATTATTATGGAGAGGAATGATGAGATGGGATCCCCTTGCCTAATTCCTCTAGATGAGTCAAACTACCCTTCGGGTGTCCCATTTAATAATATTGAGAATTTTATTATTGAAATACAAATATAGATTAGATTTACCCATTGATGAGAGAAACCAAATGCTTTCATTGTTTTACATAAGAATTTCAAGTCAACCTTGTCATAAGCTTTATTGATATCTAATTTCATCAACATACAGGGGTCTTTGTTTGTTTGGGCTGAATGGATTAATTCTTGTATAATGATTATTTCATTGTATATTGATTTGTTCGGGATAAAGTCCATTTGTTCTTCTGAGATAAGTTTATGTATTAACTTTTTAAGTCTGTTAGCCAGAGCTTTGGAAAGGATTTTATAGATGGTATTACAAAGTGCTATTGGTCTAAAGTAGCCTGGAGAGTTTGTGTTTAATTTTTTTGGTATTAGTGCAAGGAAGGTGTTATTAATTTCTGATAGTATTGTTCCTGAATTCCTAGTTCCTTCTATTGCTTCCCATAATTCTTTTTTGATTATGTCCGAGCACTTTTGGAAGAAGAAATCCTGGAAGCCATCTCGCCCAGGAGATTTCTTAGGATTGAGTGAAAAGAGGGCCTCTTTTATTTCTTCTATTGAGAATTTATTGTTGAGGTATTTATTATCTTCAGTAGTTATTAGTCTGGGAATTGATTTTAGCATTTTATTTTGAGTGTCAAGGTCAGAATATTCATGATTGTTTAGAATATCTAAGTAGCGATTGACCAAAATTTCAGCTATTTGTTTTGGATTTTCAGTCTCTAATCCCATATTATCTCGTATTTTGGTAATTCTATTTATGTTTCGTCTGTTTAATGTACTAGTATGGAAGAATTTTGTGTTTCTATCTCCTACGTTTAACCAAGTCTCTCTTGAATTTTGTTTCCAGTATATTTCTTCCTTAGCCAAGATAGATTCTTGCTTATTTAGTAGTTCTTTTTCTTTGAGAAAATATTTATCGTTCATGCCTTTTTCTATAACTTTTTTATATACATTTTTAATCTCTTCCTCGTTTTCTAACTTTGTTTTGAATATGTTTTTGAAATTTTTATTGTTCCATTTGATTATTTTTTATTTTAGCGCTTTTAATTTTGCCACAAAACAAAACATTTTATAACCTTCAAAATCTTCTTCTTTCCACCACTGTTTAACTTTTTCTAGGAATCTATCTTCTTGAAACCACATGTATTCACATTTAAATGGACATCTAATAGGTTTCTGTTGTTCCAATATTTCTAATTATATAGGGAAATGGTCTGATCTTGCAAATGGTAATATAAATGCCTTTATTGATGATTAAATGTACTGAGATTTCCTCTGAATAATAATCTATCCAGTCTTTTAACAATATTACAAAAGCCTTTCCTTCTATTATTCCAAGTATAAATTCCATTAGATGTAGGAATATCCAGGAATGAATTTTCCATGAACCTGTTTTTAAAATCCAACATGACTTGTAATTCTTCTTGTAATCCTCCAGATTTCTCTTGAAGTGTTAATATGGCATTAAATTCACCTCCCAAAATATATTCTGCCTATGGATTCATGTCCAAGTAATTGCTGATCTCTATCCAAACATCCTTTTTTTTCTGAAGTAGGCATGGGACCATATACATTTATGATATTAAATTAAATATTATTTCTGAAGATTTTTATTTTGCCAGCCATCCATTTATTACTAACTGTTATTAAATTAAAGTCCACCTTTCTAGGATACCAAATGATACCCAAACCACCTGAGGCTCCTGTAGAAATTCACAGTTTCAATATCCCAATTTTTTTTTATTCCTTTCCCCTTCTTCTTTATTAAGTTTTGTTTCCTGTATTAAAATGATTTCTGATTCAAAAAGAGATAAGTTGCACTTAATAATGCATTTTTTGTTAGGGGCGTTTAAGCTCCTAACATTACATGAAGAAAGTTTCATGATTCTGTGGGAAGGAACTTCCCCTTCCGAGCATTTAGAATATCACTGATTTTTATCTAATTTTCAGCAAATCCTGTGGCTGTTCTGAGTTCCGAAAGACTTTTTATCCCCCTTTTCTTGTTGATTTTTCCACATTTTTTTTTGCGAATGCCCTCCAAATAAGTAGATATTCCTAGTTTATCTTGGTAATTACATGCATTTTTAGTGCTTGTAGCAATTTCTTTGTCTTCTTTTTCTTCTTCTTCATTTCTAATTTCTTCCATTAGAAGTTCTCTTATTTGTTGCTTATTATTTCTTTCATCTAAGACCATGTTAACCTCTTCCTTGTCTTTATCACTTCTATCATTAATAGTATCTTGATTAGGGGACCAATCAACAAGATCTTGCACTTCAAATACTTCCCAGTTAGGTTGTCATCCATTAGTTTCTATACTGACTTTTTTGAGTAATTTAATATACCATTACTTAGTATTGTGTTAAATTCAACTGGGATATTGACTTTGTTTTATCCTTTTAAATTTATGTTGTCGTGTTGGAGGTTATCCTTTGGTGGGTCTTCAAATTTTTTTTCCCATTCATCGGAGTTTGCCAAAATTTATAAAGGTTGTGCTTCTTGCTTTTTGGTGGACTTCTCGTTGCATAAAAGTTTCCATTCTCTTCAGACGGAGATACAAAATCCTCATAATATAGGAAATGCATATCTTTTGGGATTTTGGCAGTCTCAATTACCGGCTTAAATATCTCTTCACTATCCTTATCCTCTTGATTTATATAGCTTTTAGTTTCTTTAAACCATCTTTATCTCTATCTTCCTCTTTTTGTAGGCATGAGTCTCCATTTAAATTCATATAATCAAGGATATCCTCTTTGTCCTTTTTTAGCCCATTACGTTTCTCTTGTGGAGATCCCCTGTCTAATGCAATAGGGTTATGATCTTGACATTCTTCTATACTTTGCTGGGTATGTAGCTCAATGTCCAACACATCGTTGAGGACATAAGGTTTTTGGAGCTTTGCTGTTGTTTTTTCAATATCATGGACATGGTAGAATACTTCACTTTTGTCCTGTTGGGGATTAACACATATCCCATCTTGTTTACCTGTTATGACTATGGCCCTTTCTTCACAAATATCTTAATTTCCATTTTGTATTACCATATTCTCTTGGGATAGTATTTGCATAGAGGCAGTCTTGGATTTTTGCCTTTCTAATATTTCTACTAGTTGGTCTTTATGACCCTCTTCCCAAAGGATGATCTAGTTTCCTAAATCATTATGCATTAGTAGAAGATCATTGATGAGCTGTCTACAATTTCCCAAATTTTCTTTAATGTCATGACGAGAGAGGTTATGTTTTAAGCAATGCTCACATTGTTGATATTTTCTTAGTTCATCTTCGAAATTGTTGCTCAAATTCTGAAGATCATCTTCCGTATTATTCTCTTTAATTCCTATCTATTTATTGTCTTCTGAATCTTCCTCTTCTTTGTTCTGAGATGAAAATTCCATTACAAGAGTTTTGCTAACTGTCTGTATATTTTCTTCTTCCTCTAATATTTCTCCTTCTTCTCTGTCTACCTCTTTGCTACATATTATACTTGGAATCTGATGTTGGAGAGTTGTTACATGTTCTGGTTTTTCTATATTGTGCAAATTTGGTTTTATATTCTTAACTTTTTCTTTTCTCATTAAATTGGGGAACATATATTCTAAATTTGAACTTCTATGTGTTGAAGAGTAATTTGATATAATTGTGCCTTTGTTCTAGTTTTTATTTATAATAGAGATATTTTTAATATGGCCTTCATATTTGGTGTAATGTAGATCATATAATGATCTATTTGTTATAATTTTTATTTTATCTTCAATAATAAATTCTAGTTTTAGTTTAACTAGCAACCTAACATCTTTCTTATTGTTGTGATCCAAATCCATTCCTATGAATTCTCCTAGAAAAAAACCATTTTTTTCCAGATTCCGAGAGTGCAGTATTTCAATAGGAAAGTCTTTGAAAGATAACCAAGTAGGCATAGATAGATCATTGGCTATTTTTTCATTAAAATTTGAACTCCATGGTAAAAAATTAACTATGTAACCTTTATAAAAATAGGGCTGAAATGAAAGAAGTTCATTTTTTGCTAAGTTATTAATGCAATGTATATAAACTAGATTTGAAGAAAGTGAGAGAATACTTACCTGGTCCCACCAAAAGATTTCAACCATTCACCAAGATTAGAATTTCTGCATTTTGGACCGTTCCAGAAGGCAAAAAGACCATAAGTTTGGCATTCTTGCCATCTTTTTTCGCTGATTTTGTTGCTGATTATGCATACTTTCCTATGATTGATGCTCTGGCATCTTGGATTAGCCACAGATAAGGGGTATTCTCTGTTGTCTAGTGGTCCAGATTTTTCCCAAGAATCCTCATGATTTATGGTTTCTTTGCACATTGTATTCTTTTCATTAAATCGACCGCATGATTTACTGATATCAAAACCCTGGGTTAGGGCCGTTGGGATTCTGACTTCTCTCTTTTTAGAAAATCTATTTTGATCTAATTTTTTTGCTTCTAAGCTGTTCTGGAAATTTGGCTTAGTAACAGTATGATTGGAAGATTTCCGGTGAGGGGGAATATATGGCTCACTATTGATGGTGGGAATGGAAGCCTCAACAAAAATCTTGGTTTTTTATTTAGGTAAATTGCTCTGATGAGTCTGTGGTGAGGGTTTGTATCTCCAACCCTTTGTATTTTCTTTATATATTGAATTATTCAAACTTTTGGAGATGTTCTTTGCTGATGCCCTAATTCTCTCTTTATTGATATCTCATTGTGAGAACATTCATGAAGATAATGGGATTAGGGCATCCTTTTTGTACTTTCTTTTGCTCGTAATTGTTACCCATTCCTCAAGCTGCGGGAGATTTGGGCATGCCTTCTCAATATCATTCAAATTTCACATTATATTTCTTGTTTTGAGTAGGTTAGAGACATGCTTGGGGACCGATGGTTCATGAATGCTGGATCCAATATCGACATATTTGGTTTTCTTAAAGAAGACAGTCTATGTATCTAGAGCTCTGGATCTTATGCATTGTCCTATTGATCCTTTCTGGCATGTCATCGTTGGGCCAGAAGAAGTCTTGAGAATTTCAAATCTGTTTGATAATGGTAATCAAAATGTAGATGCATACTTTGTTTTGGCATAATAACTCTCCATTGCATAATTCGCATTATGCAGTCACAGATTAGTCACTCTAACTCATTCAGTAAATTTGAATCTTGTTATCTTCCTTCGCTTGCAACGCGCAGATCGCGAAGTGTTCATAGTATTAGTCCTGGAGAAGTTGCAACACAGAGGGTCGTAATTCGTGTCATTTGTTTGGGGCTCAGAAATTGCGCATAAGAATTTTGAGAGTAGATAAGTTTGAATATGTCATATATTCTCTTTCCACATTATTATTTAAACCATAAGTTTTAAATAATATAAATTTTAGCATTCCCTCCAAATTGTAAAAAGTACATCCGAAACGGGTTTCAAAATTTGACTAAATCTCATCTAGGGAGCACAAAATTTGAAGAGCATGTAGATTTTTGATCCAAGAATTCATAGGAACAAATAGCTCTTTCAAAGTAGGCTGAGCTGTTGTGGTTCAATAACATACCCCATTTGGGCCACTTGGACATGGCCCCCTTCTTTTTGGTTGTTTTTTTTTTCTTTTGGTCCTTTGGTTCACTTGTTTTTTTTTGGTTTTGGGTCTTTGGAGAAAACCCTTGCTAGGGGAGTCTTTTTGGCCCTTCGGCCTTTCAACCTTTCGATGTTCTATGGAGCTCCAAAAGTATGAAATGCAAAAAACCTGAAGTCGCATGAAAAGGAGAAAGTCTTGTCAAACTTTCAGCCTCCAAAACCCCGACGACGTGTGACTCATGGACTTTGCAATTTCAGTCTCTGAAAGTGTGAAACCTAAAGATGACATCATCAGTCTAAGTGTTTATAAAAGTAGTTAAGGGTTTGGCTTTCTTTATTCTACGTCTTCTCATTTTGAGCCTTAGTTTTCTTTGTATTTTCGGTGAGTAGATTTTTTCTTCTGGTTTTGTCAGATTGATTCCGCGTGTTATGTTTCTATCTCGTTGAACTCACCACAGATTTCTACCCATGCTCTCGTGTTTGTAGGTAGGATTTAATTCTTGGTTTTTGTTTTTGTTTTGTCTTTGTTTCTTTGTTTTTGCAGTCTAGGTATGGTTTTAGGGCTGTGGTCTTAGTTTTTTCGGTTGTTTAGTTACTATTTTGGTTTGTTTCACTCGGTGTTGAGCGCTCTGAGTGTCTGGTCTAGGGTTTCTTGTGTTTTTCATTTTTGGTCATTCACAGTCTCCTGGGTTCACAATGCTTGAAAGGATGAAATGATCCATTCATCAAACTCAACAAAACCTGCTGGAAGCTGCTAAGTCAATTTTGGACTTGTCAGACTTTCGACCTCCACAAACCTTGATGTCGTTGAAATGTTGAAGCATCAAAGATAGGGAAAGGCCCACTCATTTCACATTTTCATCCTTTCAGCCTCCAAAGCTCCATCCATCTTCGAAATGCCAAAGCTTTCACTTTTCTTCCTTCCAATTAACTGTTCTCCCTTTTGCACCTTTGCACACCGATTTCCTTTATATCTTTCACACTATGAAACTCTGAAATCTTGTGTCCACTGAGCATCCATATTTCACCCTTTTGACCTTTTGGAGGTCAATTTTGTCTTCTATGTTCAACCCTCTAAAAGTACAAAAAACACAATGAAGCTTATTTCTGATGGTTTCAGGCTTTTGAGTTTGATTCTCTTGGTTTTTCTTGCTTAGTTTGTAGTTGTTTTCAAGAAGTGTTTGTTGATATTTACATGTTTTCTTGTAGAATTATAGAAAAGACAACTAGCTCACCAATGAAGTACTTGTTCAAAGGATATCATGTTGTCTCCAGGGTTGGGAACCTCCACAACAAGGTCACAGAGAGTGATATTAGAAATGTAAACTGGAATGAGTTTCTCACCAGGTGCTTGAATCCTAATGAGATATCGACTGATTGCACTTCCCTAGCGCTCTCTAGCCTATTCAATGTTGCAGCACACCAAATATCCATCCTATCCTCAGATCTAATCATGATCCTTGCGCAACACTATATTCCACATGAGAGGGTAGTAAAAAATAAGACTGGAGACATTCTTTTGGACATCAGACCAGACAACATTGAGGATGTATTCCACCTACCAAATGGTGTTGATAGGTTTTATGCATTTTCCACAAGAAAAGGCTTGGAGTGGTTCAGAAAAACCACCCAGATTGCTTATGAGATTGTAAACAGAGAATACTTGATGCAACCCCTTCCCAAGAATAAGCTGGAAAGAATAGATATGAGAAAGGGATACCTGAAAGATGACATCCAGGTAGCAGTCACCATGTTAAGTAGGTTATATGGGCTCCCCCAATCCATCCAAATTGAGCATTGGGTGATTATCGTAATTAAAATAATTAATGGGAGAAGAGCTATATTTTATTGGGATACCATCTCGAGTTATAACCTAGATGAGTAGTGGACAACGGTGAAAAAAAAACCCCACTTTTACATGACTTCCTATGTGGTTTACTTACTGGCCACCATGGTAGAGTACCTAGGTTTAGAAAGAGAGGAGCCTTTGGTCAGCTAGATACATGGCTATTCACTATATATCCTCAGCAGGTTAGAAAAGATAAGACAAACAAAAATATCCCGAACTAAAAAATTGTCAATGACACCTTCGTCTTTGCAAGCGTCCATTCAATCGAAGGTAATTATGCAAAGAGACTCTCGAATGAAGTTGTTTCTAGGATTTGAGAAATATGGGCCTATTGTATTAAGTTTAAGAATTTCACATACATCAGAGTGGCAGGGTGCACAGTGTCACCAAAGAAGCTTCCCTAATATCCTTTTGATAGAATAATTATTTTGGAAATGGCTAGGCAGCTTTCCGATGCCTACGAGCGCATCAAACTCAAGAAGAAGCACTATTGAGACTTACCTCTATCAATTGGTCCCCATTCTCTGCAAGACATGAAAGTATGAAAGTCTTTGACATTTGCGTGGGCTGAATGTCCCTTACAATCCATTGTATTGATCAGGACCGGGTTTGACCCCATTGGTACTTATAGTCATATTATGGGCAGACATTATGTTCACAAGCCTCACTTGGAGGATCACTGGATGAATTTTATAGATGACTACGAAGTCAAAATATGGGACTACTATAGAATATCCCTTAAGTTTGCATAAGCCATCCTAGAGCTCTGCATTCCACCCAAGGTATGGAAAATGGAGACAAAATATGTATTGGATCCTCTATACAATGAAGGCAAGATATATGCAAGGGCCATCTTAAATGCAAAAGTAGATAAAGAGGAAAATGACAGTATAGAATTCAAAGCTAGGCATGTGGTGAAGACCACCAAGGATTGGATCAAAAGGTCATTCAAAATGGACCTAGTTCCAATGAAGCCAAAATTAGATCCACCATCTAAAGGAGATAAGAAAAAAGGGGAGAAGGTAGTAATGCCCAGGTTTAAAGAGGCAACCCCTCAAAAATTAGAGACAATATATAGACATGACCGCTCAGATGTATATGGCTCAAATCCCACACCTAAGACCACAAAGACAAGAATGACTGGTAGCATATCTCCACCTTCTGATCAACCAAACGCCATGCAAATATAAGCTCCTAGTATAGGTCGATCTCCCGCTGTGAAAATCATAGGACCTAAGGCCACCCAAGAAGAGAAGATGAAGGTTTACAAAAAGAAGAGATCCTTTGTATCTCCATAGTTGGAGACCTTGAAAGAAGAAGAAGAAGATGTACCTTTAGCAAGAAGAACATGATCAGGGACAATAACCATCAAAATAAAATCTCCCAAAGAAAATGTCTTGATCGATGTGGAAACAGGAGCACATGAGGATCAAGGAGATCCCCACGATTCCCTTGGTCCCGATGAGTTTTATGTTTTTGATTTTCAGAATCTTTCAGGGGTCAAGGATCAAATGACAAACCAACTTGATCACACTGTAGCAGTGAATGAGGAGGGGAAAGTACCATTGGTCTCATAGGTTACTCTTCCTCCTCCTCCATCTCAATTCACTACCCCCACGGTCGAAAAACCACCTATGGAGCTAGACTCAGGAAAAGAGATGGATATAGAAATACCTTCATCCACCATGGAGTTTTTAGACATAGAGAAGGAAGTAGAGGTGCAAATTTACCCAGGGCTCCCAAATATCCAGACATCATGATCAGAACAAGGAGAGCTTCTGCAAGAAAAACTCATAGATAAGGAGACTGGAGAGGAGAAGATGTTGAATAAAGTTCATCCACTCCACCTCCTATTCATACAACTCATCCTCTCATCATTCCAATCCACGCACCCAAACCTCCTCCTTTAATTCATTTTCCCACTCCTCCACCTTCTGTTCGAATTCCCACTCCTCCACCTTCTACTTCTATTTCTTATTCAAACCCAATTACCCAAGCCCCTTCATACACAAGGTCAACACCATCTTCACAGGTAAGGCAAATATAGGTAACAGGTCTTTGGGCAGAAATATTGACAAGTTCACTGAAGATGTTGAAGAACCCCAAGTTGAGAAGGAGTATACATGGGAATAAAATACCCCTCCTTCTAAGGATGCACCCGAAGAGACAAATACCACTGTTGGGGAACAATTGGAGGAGACAGAAAAATATGGATCAGAGGATGAGGAGAATTCTGAAATAAGGGAAGCTTTGGAGGAGGAAGCAGAAGGAGAGAAGGAAATAGAGGCCCAAAATGTAGAAGATACAACTTTTGTTCTAAAGATTGTCCCATATGATCTATTCACTGCCTTTACCAAACCCACATGGTTTACCAAGGAGATACAACCAAGGATAAGGGTTTACACCGAGGAGGAGGACAGAGACAGGGCAGTTTTAGGCCAAAAATTCCAAAAGGGTGAATCCAACACTGTAGAAAGAATAATGTCCTATGTCACTCATGAACATAGGGGCCGATGGAAGTCACAAGTCACAGTACCCACAATAAGCACTAGTGAATCAAAAAAACTCTAGAAGACTACACTTTCAAATAGGTTGACCTAGGTGAACCTACTAGAGAAGGGGGCAAGAGATTGGCGACATTAGGGTTGAAACATGCCTCAGATTCATGGATAAAGATGAGGAAAAGATAAAATCATTAATAGAGAAAAATGAAACATTAAAGAACTTCATTGTAAAAATAGCAGGTCCCATTGACCTAGACTTCCCAAAGGCTTCATTATAGGTCAGCTTAGAGAAAAAGAACTACCCCAGAATTGCCAGTAGGGGTAATACATTCTTTCATTGAAGCCTATACAAATTGGAAAATGGATTTTGAGAAATTAGGAGAGAACACCATTAGAGAAATCCTCAAGCCCTTTAGAGCTATCCTCAAGGAGGTCACCAAATTGGTGAACATGATTGGTCACAATGAAGGACTAGATTTTCAAATTAAGAAATGACAGAAGGTTCTTAAGGACCTAAAAGTAATAAGGAAGCAACCCTTCCAAATTTTGGTATAATTATATGAGGGATCATAGCTAGATATTTTTGAGACCTGGATTAAGGGCATACTTAAAATAGTAAAGGTCTAAAAGAAGTGTCTAGACAAGATCAGAAAAAGGCATGAAGAAGTCATGATGTGGGTGGAGCAGATAGATAAATTCTTCTATGGAATCAACCTAGACTTATATGAAGATGAGGGAAACTAGATTTTTTACCCAATGAAGAAAATTGTGCAACAATTTACGGGGATTTTGGCTGGTGTCAATACCAAGGAGGACCTCCAACATATATTCTATTTCAAGGATGGTATGTAGATAATATTGGAACATGAGGAAGAAATCAAGTTCTTTGCCTCATAGTTGATCAGTTTTAGGGAAAAGCAAGAGAAGTGCCTTAATGATATCCAAGTCACAAACTTCAAAGAGGCACAGAGACTTTGCAAGGCTCATCCAGACATCCTCCCAGAATGACTAAGTGTTCAATTATGGGACTTAGTCAAATATTGCAAAGGGAGATTTTTGATACTTAGCTATTTGGCCAGCTGAAGTTTTTCGGCCTTTCAGCCTCTGAAAGTCCAAAATTTTGGGAGTCATATGTATGTATGTATGTATATATATACATGTATGTATGTATGTATATGTGTGTGTATACACACATATACACATATTTATATGTGTGTGTGTATAAATAAATAAATAAATAAATAAATAAATATATATATATA
>MU226134.1:1426991-1474932 GCA_018584345.1 Thuja plicata
AACTCTACAGTTTGAACTCTTACTTAATGTATTGGATATTGGATATATGTTATTGAACTCTACAATTTGAACTCTATAGTTATGCATGCTTGGTATATTGTGTATTATTTTATAATGTATATTTTGACGGTTCAATGGATTTAATATATAGCTTTAATGTATGTTGTTATAGATTTATATGTTAATGTGTATGCTTTGATACCTCCCCTTAAGACACCCCCTTTAAAATTATTTCAAATTACTTACATGACAAATTGAATAGATTAGTTAATTGTATTTTAATGGTTCAATGAGTTTATTATATATATTTTATGTATGTTGTTATAGATTTTATGTTTTGATGTGTATATTTTTATACCTCCCCTTAAGACATCCTCTTTTAAATTACTTTAAATTACTTACATGACAAATTGAATAGCTTAGTTAATTGAATATAAATGGTTCAATGAGTTTATTATATAGCTTTTATGTATGTTTTTATATATTTATGTGTTAATGTGTATGTTTTTATACCTCCCCTTAAGACACCCCCTTTTAAATTAATTTAAATTACTTACATGGCAAATTGAATAGCTTAGTTAATTAAATATTAATGGTTTAATGAGTTTATTATATAGCTTTTATGTATGTTGTTATAGATTTCATGTTTTGATGTGTATGTTTTTATACCTCCCCTTAAGACATCCCCTTTTAAATTACTTTAAATTACTTACATGACAAATTGAATAGCTTAGTTAATTGAATATGAATGGTTGAACGAGTTTATTATATATCTTTTATGTATGTTGTTATAGATTTTATTTTTTGATGTGTATGTTTTTATACCCCCCCTTAAGACATCCCCTTTTAAATTACTTTAAATTACTTACATGAAAAATTGAATAGCTTATTTAATTGAATATTAATGGTTCAATGAGTTTATTAATTAACTTTTATATATGTTGTTATAGATTTATGTGTTAATGTGTATGTTTTTATACTTCCCCTTAAGACATCCCCTTTTAAATTACTTACATGACAAATTGAATAGCTTAGTTAATTGAGTATTAATGGTTCAATGAGTTCATTATATAGCTTTTATGTATGTTGTTATAAATTTATGTTTTGATGTGTATGTTTTTATACCTCCCCTTAAGACATCTCCTTAAGACAATTTGAATAAATTAGTTACATAAAAATAACTCTAAAATATGAAATAACTCATTCATATATGAAATGTTTAAAAGTAACACGTATTTAACTCATTCACATGTATTTAACATACATGCATATATGAAATGACTAAAATCAACATGTATATCTGTAATGTCTAAAATATGAAATAACTCATTCACATGCATAACATACATACATATATGAAATGACAAAAATGAACATGTATATACGTAATGTATAAAATATGAAATAACATACCAACATATAACATGTAAATGCATAGGTCTGAAATAACATGAAGATGAAATGTCTAGAATATAGATGTGTCTGAAATAACATGTATGTATATGAAATGTCTACAATATATATGTGAAATATGAAATATGTAAAGTAGCATATGTGCTCAACTAGGATCATATCTTGATCTGTGACCTGATGATGGTCCACCTCCTCCTGATCTCTGTGTGCAATAAAATAAATATATGTGTCATGCATACACACATGTATAATAAACTAAATACTTATGATCATAGAAAAATTAAGTTTGAAAAAATATATAAATTTACCTGTCTGTCATGATGCACAGGATCACCAGGAGTCTGTAAATCTCCATATCCACGCTTGATACTGTCCAGAATACTCTAGAGAACATGTATATATATATATATATCAAAATTTTAATTTAAATTATTTATGTCATTTACATGTGTAAGTTTTATAAATACAAAAATTTAAATAAATATATACCGTAGCAGCATGTAATGCTCTCCCGATATCGCTCAACTCTGTATCATGTAAGTCTACATCACTGAGATCAATCTCCTTATGTAAGGACACCTCTGAGGGATTAATCTGGTCATCTGTAAGCAAGCTGGTAAAAAGTTGACGAACTGGACGTGATGAAGTGGCTTGGGTAGACTGGTGAGGTACATCCTTGTCAACTGCAATCTGCTAAGGAGCTGTAGGTGGTGCAGGAATATCCTCCTATCTCTGTGCACCACAAGAACCTGATCCAACAGATCTACTGAGAATGGTGGGGATAAATGCTTGGACATCCTTGAGAGGTAGTATAAAGAAGAATATATGTCTAGATCTCTGCACATGTACATGGTCCAATTCTAATTTAATTATATATTTTTAAACACACGTGTTACAAATAAATAAACTAGAAAACACTTGAATGCATATACATTTGAAATAAAAATGATTTAAAATCATATATATACATACATGTGCACATATTTTCTCATGAAAAGAGGTTTTGAGTTATGGCTCAATTTTGTCTCTAGGTTTACAACTAGCCTAGTTGAATGTAAATTAATGTTTCATGTTTAGGTTTAGGGATCAACTTGGTTTATTTCTCAGTTAGGTTTAGGGTTAATTTTTTTGTGGTTAGCCCGTTCATGTTGGTTTCTAGTGTTCTACTTGAAGGTCAGGGTTCATGTGTTGGTTGAACATCTTAGGGTTTATGTTGGTTTCTAGTACGTGCTCTAGTTGAAGGTTAGTGTTCATGTTGGTTGAACATGTTATGGTTAATTTATCAATTGGGTTTAAGGACCTACTTTTAAATTAGGTTTACATAGTTAGGGTTCATATATGTTTGTTTAGTGTTAGGGTTTATGTCTGTTAACATGTTTCAGTTTCATGTTAGTTTCTAGCTAATGCCATGTCACATGATAGATAAAATAGATAAAAAACACTTGAATACATGTATGTTCGAAAGAAAAATTCAATTTAGCACGTTAAGGTTTATGTTGATTTATGTTTCAGTTTCATGTGTTGGTTTCATGTTAGGTTTTTGTTAGGGATCAATATGGTCAGGGTCTCATGTTAGGGTTCATGTTAAGGTTTATGTTAAAATTCATGTTTCAATTTCATGTTAGGGTTGAAGATGTTGGTTTCATATTAGGGTTTCACATGTTAGGGTACAATGTTATGTTTAATACATGAAAGTTGTAATACTATTGTTTTCTAATGTCTTGTAGTTCATTTTCCTAATATTTTGTAATATTTTGCTAAGGTTTTCTTAGGGTTCATGTTAGGGTTCAATATGGTTAGGTTTCATGTTAGGGTTCAATATGGTTAAAGTTTCATGTTAGGGTTAATGTTAGAGTTTAAGTTGATTTATGTTTTAGTTTCATGTTAGGGTTAATTTGTTAGAGTTTATGTTGATTTATGTTTCAGTTTCATGTTAGGGTTAATTTGTTAGAGTTTATGTTTCAGTTTCATGTTGGTTTTATGTTTTGTAATATTTTCCTAATGTTTTGTAGTATTTTCCTAATGTAATATTTTCCTAATGTTTTATAGCATTTTCCTAATGTTTTGTAACACTTTCCTACTGTTTTGTAAAATTTTCCTACTGTTTTGTAATATTTTCCTACTGTTTTGAAACATTTATAATAAAACTAAATTAATTAATTGAGTAACTAAAATATAATTTTAACTGAAAAAACATTAAATCTACATAAAACAATATTTTATATTTTCTAAAATTGAAAATAAAAAATGAAAACAAAAAACATCAAATAATAGTGCAACTACACTAATTTAACTAAAGAAAACTTAAAAACATTAAAAAAAAAACAAAAAAAAACCAACCTATTTTCGGCCGAAGTACCCCTTTTCTGCTCTGCAATTCTAGGAAGGCGCTCAATGCAAATGAGCTGCGCAAACCAAAGTTAAGGATATATATAAGTTTTATGGGTTCCGGATGAAACTATTTTGGCCAAACCAGTTTCGACCGGAACCCATCTGCCATATCGATGCCACATGGCGCCTTGTGTACGCCACATATGTACGACTGGACATGTTCCGACCGAAACTACCAAAATGGTCCTCAAGTGTGACACAACTCTATACTTTTACCCATATATATATACATACATACATATATATATATATATATATATATATATATACATACATATACACATACATATATATACACACACACACACACATATACATATACATATACATATACATGTACATGTACATATACATATACATATGTATATTAAAGGTTATTTTTTTACCAGTGTCTCCATAGTTCCCAGAGACATACGTGTACCATTAAACTTTTAAATTTTTTTTATCTACTTTACCAAATTTAAAACAAATTATATATTATTGTTGTGCACTTGATTCTTTACACTTAAAAAAAATTCATTTTCAATTATTTTGATGCAAGTTATGTTTTGTGCACAAACATGTAGTTGATTTTCAGGAGGTGCCCACTTCAAAAAATCATAAAAAAATACCAAATAAAAAATTATAAAAAAAATAGGCAACTTCTAGCTCTCACTCTTAACTATTTTTATACTAATTTTTTTTTCAAAATACTAAATCTAACTATGACTTTTTTGATGCACACACCAAACACTATGTTATATTTTTCTGAAAAAACCATTAATAATTTTTCGTGCGTAAAGGATTTGACCCTCTTAATATTACCCATTTTTAAAAAGTTTTAGTGGTTTAGAAACTAGATTCAAAATACTATAATTCTTGTTCTTTTCACAACTTCCAATTTTTGAGTGTATGACTATCAAATTTCTTTTCCAAGTCTAGCTCTACTTGATTTCAGAAAAAAAAGTCACCACTTATACCACTTGTTTTGCACACCATCTTGGTGCACTTACCCTTATGGTGGTCATACATAAGGTTTTATAATTTTAAAAAATTTAGTAAAAAATTCAAAACTAATTATTTACTTAAAGAAATATTACAAAAATTATGTGTCACATCCAGACATGTGTCCTTTGCTTATATCTAAAGGCTCATAAAAATTTAGTTCTACTGCATTGAAATTTTAAATTTTTACCAAATACATTTTTTTTAGAAAACTAGTAGCTTAGAAACTACATTCATTTTTCTACAAATTGTTGTTATATATTTTTGAAATAATGTTGATAATCTATTCAAATTTTCATGTCAAGTTGCCTAACTTAGGTTTTTTGAAATTTCATCACCACTTAACAGCCTAGTTTGGTCCACTATGATCCTACACATACCCCTATCACCCTCCCAAAGCTAATCAATTTGAGAATTCTATTTCCAATATATCACTTCTTGCAGTTCCCATTCCTCAAGATCCTTCACAACTTTAGAATCTACTCTAGTAGATCCCTTTATAATTCCATGATCTATTATTTTCTTGGTGATGACATCCATATGGTTTTTAGTGACTCATTTAGCTAATTTTATTTCCAAAACATTACTCTTTTCCTTTCTTAAGTTAAAACTTCACAGACTGTAATCTCTTTAAAAAAGATCACATAGTTGTACACCATGTACAAGCATGCCTTTGTACCATCCATCATCCATAAAATCCTGTAATCAAGGCTCTCATAACCATATAAGATAAAATATACAAGAGGAGTTCTTAGTGGCACCAACCAAGATAGTTGAGAGTTTGAGAGGCCAATGATCTATTCCCTATAAATAAAGAATGTCAGAGCTAGTATACTAATTGTTCCAAGATAAAAGCTACAGACCAAGAGCTTGCGCAACCTTTATGAGATATAATAATTACCATTACTTGATTTTATATTTCAACTAAGTTCGAGGAGGAAATATCACCTTTGAATTTTGAAGACGAGTGTTTTTAAGTCTGTGCAAGATCCCCCTGTTTTCTTATAGGATGATAATAACATTGAAGTTGCTAGCCAAGTTCCAAGGGTAAACTGACACAAGGGATCAACCATACAAATATGATCCTAGAGCTAGAGTTTACCAAGTAGATCAATTGATCATAGGCATTAGTAAATCAAATAATTTCTCCAATATGAAAAATAGATGTGAATAGCTATTGTTACATGAATATTGGCATTATAACGTTGTTTGAAGACTGTTGGGTCGTTACATTATTGATCTGGATTGTTGGGAGAAGTGTTTCACATATTGGGAATGGATGTAGGGTGTTTTTGCTTTCCTTGACCCATCAAAAGTGAGCTACATCTCTACCACAAATTTTGCATTTAGCTTCAAACCTCCAACAAATCAAAATAACTTTGGACCACCCTAGAGGTTGTTGAGTGTATTAATTTCTAGTATGATTCTTGGCACTACTTAGTTTTATGCTTGTTTGGAGGGGTAGTTGGGAGATTTTAAGGCTTCTAGAACCTTTTAAGGGTGAAACACACGCTATTGTAGTCATCACAGTCAATTTGTAGACCTACATCAAAATATAATTTCCATTTTCCAAGGTAGCCTTTCATCTAGGTGTGACATATTTATTATCCTCTCATGTAATGACCAATTATGAATCATTTCATAGCAAGTTTCTTGTAATAGCATCTGAAATAATGATAACATTATATTGAATCAAACTTTGTAACACAAACAATTAGTCATTTGTAATTAAAATTATAAGAAATCATGAAGGTTTAGTTGGTAATCAATACATGCTTCATCATTATACTCAAGCAACAATAAACAATATTACAAGCTTCAAAACAACAACAAAACCATCATCAAGCTAAGTTTTTATGAGCAACAAATTTAATGTCTTCACCAGTGAATGCATGATAGTTGTTTTGAAAAAAATCAAATATAGCTGAGAGGGTGAAAGAAGTGCAAAACAAATTAGTGACAAATAGGGGTAGGACATTACAATGTTTCCCACTCTACTAATTGTTAAAAACCCAACTACAGTATGTATTATTTTCAATTGCACACCAAGGTGTTGTAGTTAAGGAATAACACTAATTCTTTTGAAACAATAAGGAAATTTCAAATTAGAGAGTCATAATGAATCCTAATTAGATTAATAGCAAACGTAATACATGCTTCCTTACCATCTTAAATATTTATTCATAATTGTCAAATCAATTCTTCTAGGAGATCCACCAAAAGGGCACACATATTTACATGATAAGTTTCCAAATGGTGTCTTTCAACACCAGGTCCCACTTTAAATATGTATACAATTAAATTTATCAAAAAATTCATTTCAATCAATAAATTTGAAATGACAAATTCATGTTAGAGAAGTTTGGATCTACATGCTAGGTTCACTTCTCCAAACAAGTTCACTTCTATAAGAAAAGCCTTGAGCTTGATTATTAATAGAGAATTTTATTATCTAAAAGTGATCAAAATTACAAATTTAAACTTCCTAGGACATTGTAAAAACAACTTGTATACATCTATGCACATATAGTTTTAATCATTTAATTCTCATATTTATAATAATATGAATTATTAATTCCAATTTGCTTATCTTCAATCAAATTTGATTATAATTATGATTTAATTGATTTATCCAAATATTTATGTTTAAGATAAAATTAATATCTTGTAATTTAATTTTACTTAATTTAATTTATTTTAAATAATTATTCTATTTTAAATATTTTTTTATAATTATTAAAAAATAAAAAATCCTAAATAAATAAAAAGAGGTCACATTTGTCGATCTATTATTTAAGCACATCTTTCAATTGACAAGTAACTTTTATATCCTAAAATATAACTAGTTCAGTATTTCAAAAAAAAAGAATTGAACTTATTAAAAAACTACTTATCTATTATTCCAAGCTTATTGGTGCCTTGAAAGATTGCATGTTTACAAGGGCAAAATATGCCCCACTATCTCCTTTTCCCATCAAATGAAAGTGATTTCCTTGTTCTACAACCCGCCCATCCCTAATTACAGCTATGGAATCAGCATCTCGAATGGTGCTTAACCGATGAGCTATGATAACACTCGTTCTCCCCACCATCACTCTGTCCAGAGCATCTTGCACCACCTTTTCAGACTGGCTGTCCAACGCGCTAGTGGCCTCATCCAACAACAATATGCTTGGATTCTTTATTATTGCCCTTGCTATTGCAATCCTTTGTTTTTGTCCTCCTGACAATTGCACTCCTCTCTCTCCACTTTGTGTATCATATCCATCCTCCAAACAACTGCAATTACATCCCAACCAAAAAGAAATGTTAAGATCTAAATATTATCAATAGTGTGCCTATGGTTTAAGGTTTTTCATGTATTTTATGGTCAAGTTTAAAAAACACAATCTTAGATTTGACTTATTTAGATGACTAATTATAATTTATTCTAGTTTTTTTAGGAGAGTTTACTATTAAGTGTGACTTGAGATAAGCCACCTCAACAAGTCAATTTAAAAAAAAAAGACCATCTAAAAAAGTCAAAATTTAGAGTTTAATGTTCAAACCGAACTATTTTAACAAGTCAAAATTTAGAGTGTGTTGTTTAAGTCAAGTTATGCAAATAAGTTAACTCTTAGAGTGTGTTGTTTAAATCAAAACATTTAAAGAAATCAAAGCTTAGAGTGTGTTTCTTAAGTGAAACCATCTAAAGAAATCAAAGTTTAGAGCGTGTTGTATAAATTAAGTTATCTAAACAAGTTTCAAAGCTTAGAGTGTGTTTCTTAAATCAAACCATCTAAACAAGTCAAAGTTAAGAAGCATTGTTCAATTCAAAATACCCAAAGAAGTCGAAGCTTAGTGCTTATTTCTTAAGTCAAACCGTTTAAACAAGTCAAAAATTGAAGTATGTTGTTTAAACCAAATGATCTAAATGAGTCAAAGTTAGAGTGTGTTGTTAAACTAAACTACCTAAACAAGTCAAAACATAGCATGTGTTATTTAAGTCAAATGATTTAAACAAGTCAAAACTGAGTGTGTTGTTTATGTCAAACCATCTTAATCAACAAGTCTATGACTTAGAGCGTCTTAGGCAAATCAAACCATATAAGCAATTTAAAGCTTAGTGAAATGAAACCATAGAACAATCAAAACTTAGAGTGTGTGATGTAAATCAAACCATATAAACAATTCAAAACTTAGTGAAATGAAGCTATAGAACACTCAAAACTTACAGTGTGTTATGTAAATCAAACCATATAAGCAATTCAAAGCTTAGTGAAATGAAACTATAGAACTCTGAAACTTAGAACGTGTTATGTAAATCAAACTACATAATAAGCAATTCAAAAATACCGTTTGGTGCATGGAATTAATTTATCTAGAATAGGCATATTCTAGAATAATGACCTATTCTCGAATTAATTAATCCTGAAAATGAAAGCTGGAATAAGCTATTCTGCGTTTGGATCCCATATTGTGGAATTGGTATAAGGATTATTTTTCATTTTTTAAATTAATTTGAACAATATGTATTTTTTACTTGTGTACACACATACACATACACATACACATACACATATACACACACACGTGTGTATATATACACATATACACACACATACACACATATATACAAACATGTGTGTATATACATATATGTGTGTGTATACACATGTGTATATATACACACATATGTATATACACACATGTGTGTATACACACACACACATGTGTGTATATATACACACATGCGTATATATATACATACCCACATTAAAAAAAAAAAAAAAAAAAAAAAAAAAAAAAAATTCGAATTCATAAATAGCTTATTTTCGAATAAGAAATGAATTCCAGCTTTTTTTAGAATTAACTAATGCAAGTATTGGTCCCATAATAGGGATTAGTTTTCTAATTCGAGAATTCATAAAATGCTCACAAACAACGAATTAATTTATTCTAACATTAGCTAATGCCAATTCCATTTATTCTAGCCTTAACTAATGCCTATTCCAGATTAATACAATGGGCCTAACAAATAAAATAAGGAGTTTATAATATGTTTGTGTAAAAGAGCAAAGGAGATATATTACCTGATGAAATCGTGGGCATTGGCTGCTTTGGCGGCCTCGATCATCTCAGCCTCAGTTGCATTCTGCTTCCCGTAGCAAATATTGTCTCGAATACTTCCTGCAAAAAGGGTGGGCTCCTGACCAACGAGGCCAATGTGCTGCCTGAGACTCCTGAGATTGAACTCTGTGATATCTCTTCCATCAATCCTCACGACCCCTTTGAGGGGGTCATAGAATCTCTCTATCAACCCAATGATTGTGGATTTCCCGGACCCGCTCTCCCCAACCAGAGCCACTCTTTGCCCTGCCTTAATACTCAAACTAAACTTGTTGAAGATCATGACATCCGGGCGAGATGGGTACGCAAACTCCACGTTCCTCACATCGATACTCCCCTCCACCCTTTCTGCTTTTTCAGCCTTGTCATCATCGGGATTAATGGCAGTCTCTCTGTCAAAAATGTTGAAGACGGAGATCAATGCATCGGAGCCCTCGGCAATGTCGCTGGTCATGGTGCCCGCCTCTGCAATCACTCTCGCAGTGCTCATCAGAACAAAGTACGTTTTGAAAAAAGCATCGGGGGAAATGTGGGAGTGGTAGACTTGGTGGCCCCCGTACCAGTACGTGAGTGCCGCATTCAGCAGAGAGAGGCTCTGTGACACAGCCAGTACTACCCCTGCAAACCATGACTGCTTCATGTTGTCTCTGCGTGGTCCCTCCTGCGTCTCTTTGAACAGGTTCAGGATCTTCTCCTGTGACGAGAATGCCGTGATTGTCCTGTGGTTCCCCACTGCCTCTGACGCCACTTGGCTCCCCCTCCCCTGCGCTTTCACCGCCTTCTCCGACATGGCTGACAGCACCACCTTTCTGCTGTAGAAACATGCTATTATCAGTGGTTGCACTGCTATCAGAACCAGTGCCAGCCTCCATGCTAGGATCAGGCTCACGCTGAATGCTATCACCACTGCCGATGCTGCTTGTACGATTAGGGATGCACGATCACCTACCAGAGATCTCATCTGCACATACCATCTCACTACTATTCAATATCACTGCATTACTTATATTTGTTAAATTTAGAATAAAAAGAATCTTTTGTTAATACACCCACGTATTTCTTCAACATGAAAGGTACCTAGGTTATGAAGAGGACTAGCTTGGATTTAGGAACCCATATTGCTTTTGAATTTGTTTTTTTTAGGTCAATGGCCCTCTGTGGCCTTTTAGAAATTTCTTTTTCTTTTTGGATCACATTCTTTCTTCTTTTTTTTTACATGTCGATTAGACATGTTGATCCTTGGAAAAGAAATGGAGTTCATGGATGGATAGGAATGATATGGAAGTCTTTTGGATGGATGGAGGGTTTTCCAGGATGTATGCCTTTGTTGACTTGCATTTTGGAAAGGGTATGTGGATTGTGAGCTAGTGGAGGGAGTAATATATGGACCTAAGATGGATTGAAGGGATGAAGGGTGAGGTATACGTTTGGATTTTGATTTGGAAGGGATACCAACGCCTTGAGAGTGAGATTTTTTATTAAGACCATGGCCATCAAAATTTTCTTTTATACGAAAGGGTTTTAATATACCTTTTGCATGGAGGTCTAACCCTTTTGCTTGATAATTCTTTTGACCAATGGGAGACTTATTGGTAGATGCGAGTCTATTATTATGAGGTGTATATGATATAGAAGGACTTATACGACCATGAGGTGGACTAGATTTGATAGAACTAGGGGAACCCATTTGAAGTGTAAGGGGTTCATGAATAACTTGCATAGATGTGCTTGAATCACAAGGGGGGTCACGAGGAACAATGGGATCATGCGATGGAGTAGGAGAAATGATAGGATCATTGGGCAGGATAGGATCTAGTTGGAGATATGGAAGATTAGGACATGTAGATAGAGGGATGGGAGGATCTTTTGGAGGATCTGGAGGAATAATGGGATCTTGTGAAGGACATGAAGGTGAAGGGACACCTTGATCTTGACTTGGAAAGGGATCTTGGGAAGAAATGGAAGGAAGGTCATGATCTTTCTTAGGAAGTGGAAGGTCAATAGGACTTAGAAAGATATTTCATTCTTGGGATGGAAAAAGGAGCATTTTGGATAGGGGGGATAAGGATAGTGGGATCATCATGAGGCTCAAGGGAGATCTTGATCTTGATATATTTCTTGGCATGTTTCTTCGAACTTTTTATCATCCTCTTGACATGGGATATGAATTTGGACATGTAAGGGGGATTCTTGAAAGAGGTCAATATTTTGACATGGAGGAGATGGACTTTGGATAGGACTGTCATGGATGCGATTGCTTGAAGATGAAGAACATGGTGGAATTGGATCACAGGTTTCTTCAACATGAAAGGTACCTAGGTTATGAAGAGGACTAGCTTGGATTTCTTTTGTTTATTAAAAGTGGTAAGAAGAGTTGAGAAACGTACCACATTAGCGTCCTTTTCGATCATAGTGCAAATGGCTCCACTGGAATTCTCCTCTTGATCGAACCAGCCGACTTCAAAAGTAAAGATCTTGGCTAGCATTCTCTCACGAACTCTTTTGGTGAGATATTCCCCCATGACTGCAAAATTGTAGTGCTGGAGCACACTGAATAGGATGGAAACCACACCAATACCAAAGAAAATGAGAGAGTAGTTTCTGGTTTCGGATTTGATCTTGTCGTGATCTTGATAAAAGAAGACAGAGAGCATAGCCCCACTGAAATAGGAATACGTAGGCTGAACTGCTCCAAACACTATGGCTCCTAAACACCCCAACAAAGCCCTCCTCCATTCGGGAGCATTCAACTTCAGCAATCGGCGAAAGGAGGGGGCGGAAGAAAGAGGTTGCTGTACTTTCTCTTGTTCTTCTGGATGCACTGATATGGATCTGAATGAACTTGATTTCATGCTCACAACGCTCGAGCTTCTTGCTCTTGCAAGACCCATCACGTCTCTTACCTCGTAATACTCTTCTGACTCCTCTAAATGGCTTGCCATTTCTTGAAACTGAACCAGAGTCGCGTAGGCTCCGCCGTCTTTGCATATCAGATCCTCGTGCTGCCCGGACTCGATCACATGACCGCCATGGACAACTGCGATGAGGTCGGCGTTGCGTATGGTGGAGAGGCGGTGGGCTATGATGAGTGTTGTCCGACCAATCGAAGCATTGTCCAGTGCTTCTTGCACTATCTTCTCCGATTCTGCATCCAAAGCACTGGTCGCCTCGTCTAGCACAAGCACCCGAGGATCTCTCACCATGGCTCTTGCAATGGCTATTCTCTGCTTTTGCCCTCCTGACATTTGAGCTCCGCGCTCTCCTACCTGCAATATTCCATTGCCACATTATTTCAATTGGTGACGCTGATTATAGCATCTACTAAAGCCCAAATACTCCAAAGTAGGACACATGGAATGAGATTAAGATACATTAGTTTGAACATAATTAGTGCCATTCGTTTGTTCTCATTATTATTTTGAATATATATATATATATATATATATATATATATATATATATATATATTCTACTAGCATATTAGTTCAATTGGTTGAACACAATTAGTGACGTTTTTAATTAAAGAGATCTATATTCCACTAGCACATTAGTTCAGTTGTTATTGACGACACTAATATGTTCCTTGATCATCTACCAAGTTTCAAATATTTAGAGGTATGATAGAAGAGATCAAGCCAGAATTAGGCCATGGATAATAATTTTGATGGAATGCTTACTCGTCAATCCTTGGTTGTTTGTCAAAAAGAGAAATTAATATTCCACTAGCACATTAGACAAATTGGTCGAGGAAAACTATTGAGTGTGATGGTATGTTCCTTCATTTTACCATTCATCAAGGTTAAAAAATTCCTAGGTCTGATGTAAGAAAATAAATTAGAATTGTGTCCAAGATGAGTTTTATGGAATGGATAATTTTTAGTAGTTGGCTATTCATAAAAGAGATCAATGTACTCAACTAGCACATTAGCTCAATTAGCGATGACAATGGTATGTTCCTTCATTACACCATCTACCAAGGTTCAAATATTTTGAAGTATGATATGAGAGATGAGGTTAGGATTGTGCCATGGATAATAATTTTGACATGTATACCCATCAATCCTTGGTTGTTAGCGAGAAAGAGAAATCAATATTCCACTAGCACATCAGATCAATTGGTCAAACACAATTATTGACTATGGTGGTATGTTCCTTCATTTCACACTTCATGAAGGCTAAAAATATTTTAAGGTATGTTATAAGGAATGAAGTTAGAATTGGGCCTTAGATGAGTTTGATGGAATGCATATTTGTGAGTCATTGACTATTAATCAAAAGGACCAACGTACACGGCTATCACATTAGTCCAATTGGTTGACCACAATTAGTGACGGTGATGATATGTTCCTTTGTTACACCATCTACCAAGGTTCAAATATTATGAGATATGATATAAAAGATAAGTCCAAGATTTGCAATAAATGACTTTGATGGAATGGATACATGTCAATCCTCCATTGTTGTTAGTTAAAGAGTCATCAATATTCCACCTAGCACCTTAATTCAACTAGTTGAGTACAATTATGATGGTGATGATATGTTCCTAGTTTTCAGCATCCACCAAAGTTTGTATATTTTGAGGTATGATGTTAGGGGTGATGTAAGAATGCAAAAGGATATCAATATTCCACAAGCATATTAGTTCAACTAGTTGACCACAATTAGTGAGAGTGATGGTATGTTCCTTGATTACACCATCTACCAAGGTGCAAATATTTTGATGTATGATATAAGGGACAAGGTTAAGACTTTGTCTTGAGTGACTGCATGACAAAATGGATACCCATCAGTCCTTGGTTGTTGAGCACAATTAATGATGGTGATGGTATATTCCTTGATTAACATAATAAACTATGATGAAAAGGATAAAATTAAGATATGTTTGAGTAACTTTGAATGCATAGACTTTTACTCACATTCCATATACAAATTCAACACAAAATTTAAATTATATGTACTATTTAAACATGTTAAAATATATATATTTAAATTACTACCCTGTAATGAATGTAAAGTCAGGGAGAAAATGTGAAGGAAAATCTGACCTGGGTGTCATACCCATTTGGGAGTTGAGTGATAAACTTGTGGGCGTTGGCGGCTTGCGCAGCCGCAATGACATCCTCCAAGCTGCCTCCCTCCTTCCCAAACAAAATGTTTTCTTTGATAGAAGTCGCAAACAGAGCAGGCTCTTGGCTCACTAATCCTATTTGGCTGCGCAACCATTTCAGCTTCAGCTCCTTTATATCAACTCCGTCAAACAGAATTTCCCCAGCAAGAGGATCGTAAAATCTCTCCACCAACGCAACCGCCGTAGACTTTCCCGATCCACTCCCTCCCACCAAAGCGACTGTTTTTCCGGGCGGCATCGTCAGACAAAAATTGCGAAATACGAGGCTTTCCGGCCTCGATGGGTACGCGAATTCAACGTTTCTGAATTCGACTTCACCGCGAACTTTATCCAGAATTTCTCCTCTGTTATCATCCGAATCGATGATGGGCACCCTCTCGATCATGTCCAATATACGCCGTGCAGCGCCGCAGGCTTCCGAGAAGTACCGAATGTTTGGAATTGCTGTGCCCAGACCTCTGCAAAACATCAAGGCTGCACTTTTAGGAAAAATGTCAATTTGAAGAAAAAAAATTGTATTTTGACAGAATATGATTTGATTTGAATTTGAAGACACTTACAGACCACCCATGACAAAACAAATTCCAGCAGAGAATATTTTTCCTCCGCTTAAGCCATGATACATGACCAATCTGCTGCCATACCAAGCTATGAATGACCATGTGCAGAACGTGAGTCCCGTACTTCCCACCGCCATGCCTTTCACAAGCCCCTGCTTTATTCCAAGCTTCACTGTTCCCTCTAGCGCCTCTGCAAATTTGTTCATCGTTCTTTCTTCGCCCACAAATGAAAACACTGTTCTGACTGATGAAATTGCTTGCTCTGCTATGTTTCCCGCCATGTCATAGGCTTCACGAATGTGGTGAGCGATTCCAACAAGAATCCGCCCATACATTATTCCCGGAATTATTAGCAATATCACAAAAGGGGAGATCACTATCGCCAGTCTCCATGCCAGGTAGAAACCCAAGAAGTAACTGCCGAAGAAGGTGGACATGTTCATCAGGAAGTTGGGTATCTGCTCAACAAATACAGCTTTTCAACAACTTTTAAAACATGTTTTCACTTTGGTGAAAACAATCTTCTTTTTGTAGGTGTTGTTTTTGGAATTGATTAGGTGTAAGTTTTTCATTGTTCAAGATGTTCAATCAAAATCATGACAATAGATTAAAGAGTAGAAGAAAGAGTGTGATTTAAAATATTGATGATGGTATTTATTCGATAGAAATAATGTTTTTAAGGAATTTATAATATTTCTTTTGAAAATTCATATCAAGAGTTTTGAAAAGAAGACTCTACCAGTTTAGTAGTGAACTTTTTTTCCTAAAAAATGTTTATTACAAGGTTTACAGTAATAAAAAGTGATTTAGTACATAGGGAAATCAAGAAAAAATAAGTTAATTCTATAATTGCTATTTTTGAATTCAATTATGTGAGTTTTCTCATCAATGTTTCTGATCATCATCTATCATTGAGAGGTTAAATCTGATAGTTGTTGTTTGCGGATTTGATTGTGCGTAAGTTTTTCATCAAACATGCAGTGATCTATCATCAGAATGTTAAATCAACATCTTGATAATAGTCACTATGTTAAATCAACATCTTGATAATAGATCATAGAATATGATCTGAAACATTTATAGAAAACTATTCCACAATTGAATCTCAAAATAACAACTATTAACATTATAAATTTAATGAATTTATGCAGCACATACAACCACACCAAAGAAATGGAAGCAATATACCTTCTCGCTGAAAACTGTTTGAATAATAAGTGTATCACTGGAAACACTGGTAACTACGACGGATGTGGTAGTGCCCTGCGTGTCAAAGAATCCTACATCTTGCCTTAACACAGCTTTCAAATATTTCCTACGCATGCGAGATGTCTGCCTCTCGGCCGTCCTTGTCCAACAAAACCCCTCTACAAAAATTTCAAAAAAGTCATTTCATCATTGGAATTCATGTTAATATTTACACAGTAATAGAAAATGATGGTTGATGGTGGGTATGAGTTTTCTATAATGTAGAAGTACTGAATAATTGGTTTTTGTTTTGATTATCTATTTTTTAAAAGTTTGGAATCATATTTGGTGATCTGAAATATCTAAATAACGTCTAAATAATCTAGTCAAATTTAACGTCTAAAAATATGCATAATCAAATTCAATGATAGATCACTGAATGTAATTCAAAACATCAAAACATACAAAGATTCAAGACCAAACATAAACATCACACTTATGTTCTGACTTGTTTAAATGAATTTCACTAATTTCGCCAATAGAATCTGCTTATTAGAATGATTTTAGATAAACCACCTAAACAAATCAAAAACTTGATTTTACATCAACCAAATATTTAAGTCAAAATCAAACTCAAATAATTTGAAAAATCTAAAAATTAGATAAAATGAAAACCAAAACAAAGGAAAAAGAGGCTGATTAACTCACCTAGAAATGCTGCAAACCCCAAAACGATGGCAAGATACACCATTATTAATGAAAACTGCAATTTGAATCATACAAAAAATGATGATTCACTCATATAAACATAATTACCAATCGCTTATTATTTAACAATACTACAAATGATAGATAATTAGAAAGATTGATGATAAAACATTCCAATTCAACCCAATACTGACCTTTCTAATATTACTAAGAAAGTCAGGGGCATTAGAAGAGGGGCCATTGCCGACTGTATTGAGTACATTAGTCAAAACAGCGAGTAAAACAGGGAGATATAATCCATCTCCAATAGCTCCAAAAGTGCCAAATCCAACAAGCCACAAATCAGTCGAATCGGCATACTTAAAAAGCTTCCAAATGGGAACACTTTCATATGAATTCTTGGAATTTTTCATCTCTAGTGCTTATGAAATATTGGAGATTAGCAGTACCACCATTATGATCTCCCAGCTCTCTCCACCTTATAATCAGATCCAAAAAAACAAAATCCACATTATAAAATTGTATGTATGATCTGGATGAAGATCGTCTTGTTCGTCACTAATGACGTTTCATATCAAAATACCATGCACATGCTATCACAATGGATTTTTTTTAATTTTGAACTCTACCATATTTTAAAGTAGAAAAATCGCTGTTTTGAAGTCAACTAAAGAAGAGATATCAGATATACGTTATATGGGAATCTCTTGAGCTTCTGTTACAATCATTGTTTTCAATGAATGGCCTTGAATTTGTTAAACAAGTCGCCAACTTATAATTTTAGTGCGAAAAATGGCGGTGCATTGAATCCAGAAGATTATAAAATTGAGCTGTGCTGCCATAAAAGTGACTGCCCTTTAAAGCTAACGCATGTGGTGACGCCTACTTTATTTTCAAATACGTGGCGGACCCACCTGACAACCATTTTGCA
The DNA here is from genome assembly GCA_018584345.1 of Thuja plicata. Taxonomy (NCBI): domain Eukaryota; kingdom Viridiplantae; phylum Streptophyta; class Pinopsida; order Cupressales; family Cupressaceae; genus Thuja; species Thuja plicata. The sequence continues at coordinate 1,445,404 of MU226134.1, forward strand.
ATGTTGGCCATAAGAGAATCAATCCCATATGCTTGTTTTGGCCTCTTGCCAACCTTGTGAATTTGAGAGAGAGAATTCTCTAATACTTAACAACAATTTCTTGCTCACCTAGGCCTCACTTTACTATTCCTAGCCTTCTATGTCCGATCATGCTTGATTCTACACACACTGATACACACTAGTTCAAATTTTGGCGTCTTCTCTACATTTTGAACCTCAAGTCCTTGGTCTTGCCATTATTGAGAGGATTAGGTTGCATGGGGTGACCTTATCTGAGGACTAGGTTGCCTGAGGTGAGTTAATCCCAATAATAAGGGCTCAAATTCAAACCCTCTAACTGCTAGTTTGTGGGAGCGGAAAAAATTATCTCATGTCGGTTTGCTCCAAAATTCCAAACTCGAAATGCTAGGGAGAGGTATAAAAGAAAGATTACCCCCTCAGCTGGACATCTCAAGACACACTCAAGTGCAAACACTCAAGATCTCAAGCATCCTATGAGCAAGTGATCAAGTATCCTTTGAAGGCATTGAAGACAAGGAGTAATTTTAAGATCTATAGCATTCATGATGGCATCCATGTTCAACTATTCCTAAAGTCAACTCTTTAAATTCAACATCAACATCTTCATGAGAATTTTGACACAAAGAAGAGTTGTTAAGGTATAAGCACTTATTTTTTAGATCTAGCCTCCGCTAAATACCGACATGCTTTAATTTTCATTTCAATTTATTTCAATTTCAAGTTTAATTCCCAGACTAGGGTTTGACCTAGGCAAACCCTCATCAACCCAACAAAATTTTATTTTTCTATGTGCAGGTGGCAGGTTACAAAGACATGGATCTAGTTTCAGATCAAGCATTAGAAGACTTACAAAACCCTATTTCAGTGATACAAAACATTTGGGACTAGGCTGCCCTGCTCACCGTTGTTCTTCAAATTTTGTCATAGATTTCAGCAGTAGTTTCCTCTTTGTCCATATTCTTCAAATCCATTGTCAAAGTTTGCATACATGATCTTTTTTTTTATGTATTTTTTCAAAACTATTATATTTACCATACATTGCCCTAGCTTTCTCATTTCTCTATCATAATTGAATAGTCATTTTAACTTCCCTACAAAGGACCACTGAATCCACTTTGTGCCCAAATATATTGATCCAAGTGGATCGTTAGATCCTTCTAATGTAAAAAGTGAGATAGGCCTAAGATTCCTAGTTTGTAGGCATAGGCTAGCAAACCATATTTCACTACTTTACATTTTGGTGAACTCGACATATGCTTTCATTATCTTCTGATTTTCATGTTTTATTTTATGCATAGAGAGTTCTTAGTTAAATCAAATTTATAATTATATTTCACTTTATGCATTGTTTAAATGATCAATGTATTAGGAATTTGCATTGTTTAGACATTTATTTCATATCTAACTTTATGTATGAGTTTTATCACTTTGAGTCATACAATTAATATCCTTGTGAGAAGAAGCTACGGGTTTATGGCTTCCCAAAGTTTAAATACTAAGGGTGTAGAGCACGAGTCAACTAGCTAACATTATGGAGACTCATTCTTCCTACACTACTCATGATGAGGATGACTCCTTGACATGAGTATCTCATAACCAATTGGGAAAGATTTTCAATGACTAAAAAAAACTTAAAAAAATGAATGGGTCAAGAATAATCGAATAGTGAGGCAATCCCCTTGATTGAAGGATTGAGGAGAATGATTCAATGCAATGAACATGGTGTGGACATGTTTCATGTCATCTCTCATATTGTTAACAGTAATTTATCATGCCTATCAAAGTTGTGCCAAATATCTTAACTTATCTAATCCTACCTATTGGGATGAAGGAACACTGAGGGGAGGGGGGGGAGGAGTGTATCCGTGTTCTATAAAATTTAACTTGTTAAACTGATTCTCAAACCACATAAAGAATATAATCATAAATAAAGTGCAAGAACATAAAGTAAACAAACATTACACCATAACACAATTTTTTATCATGGAAACCCTGTTAGGGAAAAAAACCATGGTGGGGATGACACCCACAAGCCAATACTCTGCAACAATATTTTCATACAATATGGTGAATGCACTTGCATTCAGGCTCATTGCCTAGAGCTCACTGCTCAATTATAACTAGGGCTACAACCCAATACAAGAAGGCTCACTACCTTATTAGATCACTACAATGATCTTAAATCTTTTTAACTATTGAAGTAGCATCAACTATCCCTGATTACAATTCTATGTATGCTCACAAATATGATCTGATACACTTTCTTTGACTAACTGCCTTGTTCTTTGCTTTTTGCTAATTAGACTATCAGATCACACTATTCTGCATCAAATATGCATGTAGGTCACTGGCACACTTTACACACACACACACACACCTTTTGTAATCCAAATCTTACTCCAAAACCCTAATCCATCGATTATATAGGTTCACAACCACAAATTTGATCTCCCATGTTGGTTAAATAAAAATGTCCTAGGGAAATGTAGTACGTTTTGACTAAGTTAGCCGTATCTTTAATTCTGATTGATTTCCCCCCAAAATTATTTTAATCATGTAGCTAACAATGTCGACTTTATCAATTTATCTTAAAATTTAGCACCAATATCAAATTAGTATGTATGTGTAAATATCTTCCTTCATGTTGGCTTGTCAGACTGTGAAACATGAAATATCACTACTCAGATCTTTGTAATTCTTACCAAACATGTCACCGTACCTCCAAACTATGGAATTAGCATCTGTACACCACTACAATGCTTCCCTTAGATGTACACCAAAAATAGTTAAACTAGTAAGCAACACCATACCTTTTACAGTAAACTTCCTGTACCTTGTTCTTCATTCCTGTACTTAGCCAAACTATTCCCGACTTCTGGTATGATCTCCTTATGAGTTGTGCACATAGAGTTATAGTCTAAACATAATATTCTTTCCATTAATGAAAAAATCATCCATATTTGCAATGCCTCTTTCCATATGCCAACAGTCTCCCCCTTTGGCATTGATGGCAACACTAAGTGAAAAATTGACTGAGTGTCAAAAACTGCAAGTTACATCAAAATTTTGCTAACATAACTCCCCCTAAGCTGTTATCTTGAATCATTCTCTTGTGCAAATTTTAACTAACTTTCAGTCCCCCTTTGACATCAATGGAAAAGGGTGCCAAAATTTTCCTATACTGTCCTATACTCCCTCTTAGACTAGGCACACCAAAACTTATATACCTATTTACATTAAAAAATAGTCAAACTTACATCAAATTGAAAATGTCTACACATATTGTCTTTAGGAGCTCCTGATCCTTGTCCCAACCTTACTTGAGACTACTCAATACTAATATGTTCCCATTGAATAAATATGCCTTTTTCTTTCGCCAATGATAAGTTGACTCGGGATAAAAAAGACTATGACTTCTTATGCCACTTTAACTGCACTGAACAATGTTTGAAGTTTAGGAGCAACGAGACTCCTAAGTTAACCAACTCTAGCAATTACTCATTATTTTTCCTTCTCCATTCCCTTTAATCTTAGCAAGAAATGAAAGTGCTTGGCTTTCCAGGTCTGAGGGGGAACCACTTAGGGGATAAAATGTTTGAGAAATTTGCTCCATTTTTTCTCACTCCTTTATTTTCTTCACTATGCTTTCAACAAACATAGAATTTGATAGACATGACTTATATATGTTTCCTCCTTCAGTCAGAGTATCCTGAATTCTCTTAATATGAGTATCTGGCACTACCCTATCATATGCTATCCTTCCCTTTAACTCATTAAATCTTTTTTCATTAAACTCCTTTCTTACCTTTGCCTCTATAGACCTTTCAAGTGACTCAAATTGAGTACCTACCACAACCATTAATCTTTTGAGATTGTCAGAAGGACTATCAACATCATGCTTCACATAGTGTGTCATCATCTTCTCAAGAATTCCAGATGCCTGATCCAACAAAGTATGATCTTCTATGTATGTTTTGAGCATCTCCTCTCCAGCTTGTGCTTCTGCATATTGTGCCACTTTTAGCTTTTATAGGGGTGAGAGGATGGAAAAATAAACCAGCCCTTGTGATAGCCGGGGAACATATTCCAAACTATCTATTTCCATAAAATCTTTCACTGTAGTGACTCTTTCCTTGCCTTTGTCTCTCAACACCTTGTTGTTATGCCCAAAAGGAGGCAAGCACAACTGAGGGGTGGGGGNTGAATAAGTTGTACACACCTTATAAATTTGATTCCACTTTATTCACTTATATATGAAAGATAAACTGTAAAAGAAAAATCTATAACACATAACACAAAACAACAAGATTTTCTCTCGACGAAACCTAGTTAAGGGAAAACCTCGGTGGGAATCAAACCCACAAGATGAATATAATCTGTTAAAAGTACTACTCTATTAAGAGAAAAATAAAGATCAAACGATGCACAATAAACCACAGGCTTATAGCCCAATCTTCAAGCATACTACCCAGAGCTCACTTCTCACAATTTAATCATAGATCTGGCCCTCAGTCAGGGTCATTGATCTATCTTCAATTAAAACAAGGTGGACATACAATATATTACAACTCAACTGACAAACAACATCTCTAATGCCAATACAGTTCCAATGAAGTACAAACTCTGCCTTAAATGTAGAACATAAGTATCAACAACTATCCTTACAATCGCATACTACCACATTTTTATTCTCCCAACAATTAAAAAATGATCTCTCATTTATATCGATTACAAAGAATAATCAACCACTAGGTCAGTTGGTCTTATTACAATAAAATATGTAAACAATAAACTCAATCTCCAAAGCAATCCAAATCAACTCAACTAAGACTTAGATAGGACCCAAATCTCCAATCATGAACACAATAGCGTATCACAATAATAACATCAAGAATCACAACACGTTACTCCATCAAGTCGGCTAAGACCTAAATAAAGAAATGCCAACACGCTACCCAAAACAAAAAATATGATCACCTCTAACAATTAAATCCAATAACTATGATCATTACACAATCCAAGAACACCAACAAGCACCATGAAAACCATCTAGAATGAAATCCAAACCCATCTTCATCTCTGATCAACAAGAACACTAAAATACAAAACCTTGTCACAACAAAAGATGCCTTCTCATACTCTGAATCATGAACAACACTATCTGTGAACATAATGATAAGGTTCCATGTAACCATTAGCTTCACAACCTTTGAAACATAAAATCCAAGACATGTACCAATCCAAATATTCAACCTTTGTACATAGGAACATTGTAATAGAAACAACCAACAACTCGATCATACCTCACTCAAACTGTCATCCAAAATTTTGTGAACCTCTGTAGATAAAATACATATATCATGGAACAATACCTTAAGATCGCTACTCAATATCTTCAATATAGCACCTGAAAAATTGAAGCCTTCTTCACTGAAGAGACTAAACACACGATCTGAAACAATGACCACTATGTTGACATCAATGAAAAAACATTGATATCATCACAACCAAAAACCAAACTCTGACATGCTCAACAATCTTCCAACAATTTCCTCCTTTGGAATTGATGGCAACATGCAAAGTGAAAAATTGATCAATGCACAAATCCATTAATACATCCAACATTTCACTTTGAATATCCAACTTCAAAACAATCTCTCCCAAGCATAATAATTTGTATTTTTCACACACAATCTCTCCTCCTTTGACATCAATGGAAAAGGACCAAAGACATCAAAATGAACTGAACTCACCTCAAAAGGAAAAATAGAAAAATTTCAGTACCAAACTTCAATAACCATAAGACTACTCCCCCTAAGGAGTAGTCCCCAAACTCATCAATCCAGTGAATGATATTCTGATAGGTTTTATGGACTGATGTCATCCTTAGCATCATTAGTTCTAATCAGGAGGGGCTATCACCCCAAGCTTCTCCCTTACACAAATGTATCCTTTGGTGAAGGATTTGTAAAGATATTAACAATATGTTCGTTAGAAGGCACAAATTTTAGTTTCACTTCCTTTTCAGTGACTTTATCCCTCAATACATGAAACTTAATAGAAATATGCTTTGTCCTTTAATGTAACACAAGATTATTTGAGATATTTATAGCAATAGAGCTATCACATTATATACTAATAGGTAAATCAACATTTATCCTTATATCCTTCAGCATTTTCTTAATCCAAACAACTTGATTATAGTTTATTACAACAACAACATACTCAGCTTCAATAGTAGATTGAAAAATACAATCTCGCTTCTTGCTAGTCCAAGAAACTAGTCTCTTACAAAAAAAATTACACCTCCACTAGTACTTTTTCTATCATCAACATTACCTTCCCAATCAACATTAGTGTATGCTCATAGAATAAAATCATCATCTTTTCCATACCATAATCCATAGGCAATTGTATCCTTCAAGTATCTAAAAATCTTTTCGATAACAACTATATGTGATTCCTTTGGTTCAGCTTGAAATCTTGCATCAATTCCAACAACATTTGACATGTCTGGTCTAGAATGAGTTCGATGTCGCAGTCCCCCGATCATAGATCTGTATAATGTATGATTAACACAAGGGGAATCATCATCCTTAGTTAACTTGCAACCAGTAACCATAGGAGTTCCTACTGGTTTTGAATCTTCTATACCAAATTTCTTCAGCAAATATCTGAGATACTTGGACTGTGTGATAAAAATTCCTTTATCCAACTGTGTAATTTTTAATCAAGAAAGAATCTCATCTCACCTATCATAGACATCTCAAATTATTTTTAATTTTCATTAGCAAAACCTCTACTCAACTCATCATTACCACTAAATATAATATCGTCAACAAATACTTCAACAATCAAGATATTATCATTAGTTATTTTCAAATATAAGTTACTATCTACAGTACCCTTGCTAAAACCAATCTTTGTCAAATACCTGTCCAATCTGGAATACCAAGCTCTAGGAGCTTTCTTTAGTCCATACAAAGATTTTTTCAATTTACAAACCATGTATCCTTCCTTGATTAGAGTAAAACCATCAGGCTTCTCAATATAAATATCTTCCTCTAGTTCACCATTTAAGAATGCAGACTTAACATCCATCTGATTGAATTTAAATTTTTTTCTAAGCTCCATATGCAAGAAGTAATCTAAGAACTTCAAGTCTAGCTATAGGAGAAAAGGTATCTATAAATTCAATATGTTCCATCTATGAATATTATTTGCATACTAATATTGCTTTGTTTCAAACCACTTTACCATCTACATTCTACTTGTTTTTGAACACCCATTTTGTACCCATCACATTTTTTTCACTAGGTCTGGGAACAAGGATCCAAGTCTTTTTCTTCTCAATCTGATCAAGTTCTTCTTTCATTTCTTTCATCCAAATTTCATCATTACATTCTTCTTTTATATATTTAGGGTCTAATTTAGATTAAAAAAAAAACATGTTTCATCCCTAGTAATTCTTCCTCTAGTTTGAACGCCCTATTCTTATCACCAATAATGACATCTTCAGGATGTGTAGTAGACCCTTCAGTTTCAATATCCACTTCATTTTCCATAGGTTCTTTATGCTTTTTTGATTCATCCTGATTTTGATTTTTCACTTCCATAATCTAATTGTCTTCTTTAGCTATTTCATACCTACGAGTTCTTTCTGATATTTTTACATTTTCATCAACTCTGAAATTTGCACTTTCAATCTTCTTCAGTCCGTGGTTATAACATTTATATGCTTTTCTCTTTGTATAATATCCAAGAAATATTCCTTCATCACTTCTAGGATCAAACTTTCCAATTTGCTCATCTCTCTTAATATAGCATTTACTCCCAAAAATTCTAAAGCATTTCACTGTAGGAATATGATCATACGATAGTTCATAAGGATTTTTACCAGTTCCCTGTCTAATCAGTACTCAGTTCAAAGTATATACTGCAGTGCACACTACTTCTCTCTAGTATATCTACAGAAATTTTCCTTCAATCATCATAGTCCTATATGTATTTAGGATAGTTCTATTCCTTCGCTCAACAACACCATTCTGCTGTTGTGGGGTTCATGAAGAAAAAAATTGTCTCTTTATTCCATGTTCTTCATAAAATGAATAAAATTATCCAAGTGTAAATTCTCCACCTCTGTCCGATCTTAGGCATTTTAATCTCTTTCCAGATTCTATTTCTACCATCATCTTGAATATCTGAAATTTCTGAAAAACTCCTGATTTCTCTCTCAGAAATGTAATCCACAACATTCTTGAATAGTCATCAACAAATATCATATATAGAATATCTTTCACCACAATAGATTCATGTTTTAGTAGGACCACATAGATCTGTATGAACCAAATCCAACAATCCATTCGAACAATATGTCTTATGCTTGAAATTAGATCTAGTCAATTTACCCAATTGATATTCTTTGCACACATTGTTTGGTTTCATTAGTTTAGGGAAATAATGTAGATAATTAGTAGTGCTAACTTTCATCATATTATCAAAGTTCACATGAAAAAATCTTCTATGCCATAACTAACTGTCATCAATCTTAGCACTCGAACATTTATTCTTAATATTTTTCAAATGAAATAGATTACCAGAAGTTTGTGTACTTGATGCTATAATCACCTAAAATTGGTCTAGTAAACCTATAGCCCCTAATTTATTTAATTGGTCTTAAAAATCCTAAAATCTAAAGGCCTTCAATACTAGACCTTAATTGTGAAATCAAATCCTAATAATCTCTCTTGCATAATTAAACTAAATTTCTTAATCATATCATCAATTTAATCTTAATTCAAGCTTTAAAAATCAATTAGTCACTATACATTTCACACTTAAATAAAATTTCTTATACTTTTATTAAGTGAAACCATTCACACATGGGTGTGCACACATAATCTTGATTAAAAGGTGATTAAAAGAGGGATTTACCAAATTTGTCCTCATCTTCCCTCAACAAACACAACTTTTACCAATCAACATTCTCTTACACGGATTATGATCACATAGATTGAAGGAGAGTGCATCTCAACCACCCTTTGTGGCTAAATCTCAACCACCCATCTTGATGAGGTTTCTATAAAAGGGAAAACTTTCCTTATTTAAAATAAGTAAAATTGTGGAAGTAGGGTCATAATGTCATTTTGATTCTAGGTTTCACTCATGTTGTAGAAGTGTATTTTCATGCTAGCTTAGTACTTACATTTTGTTCGAGATGGTTGAATCCTAGCTTCAATTTCTTAGCATGTTGCTGCATATTGTTAGATTAAACTCATGTGATCTCATGCATTTAGCTTAGTGGCATTTTGCATATCATTTTCATGATCTTGAGGACAAAGTATGCAAGTTCATGCATCATGCCCACTTTTGAATCTTCCATTTTGGAGTTGTCTAGTCACTGATTCCAATGCCAATATGATGAGCATCTATTGAGAAACAAACTCACTTCATCTAGGAAGCAATAAGCCAATTTTAGGGGTTGTTGCATAATTATAGAGTTCAATTGATGATCACTAACCTCTAAGCTAATGTTTTATTGAATGTTTGGTTGTTTGCAGGTTGAATACCACATTTACACCACCCATCTCTGGTGCCCATTGTGGGGCTGAACTAGTTTTAAGCCCCAAATTCATGATATTTTTTTAACATTTTCCAAAATTGTGCTGATTTTCGTACGACCTGTCTTACCTGCTCGTACGACAAACTAGTTACCAATTTTTTATCGTTTCAAGGCATATATATTGTCGTATGAGTCTGCATTTAATTTATTTTGTTGTACTAACATGTAGATATTGTTGTACGAGGGCTATCTTTCCCTAGTTTGTCATATGGTTGCTACTCTATTATCGTACGAGTTTCGATACCAGCTTGTCCTCTGTATTCTGTCTTTTAAAAAATGAAGATCATTTTTAGGGGTTCACTTGAATTAATTTTTGACTTCTAACCTCTAACCTGGTTGTGTTGGTCTCTTGGTTTCCTGGTTTTGAATCCTAATATGTTCTTGTTGGATTCTTATTAGAATATTCGCTTGACAAAGAGAGACTCGAAAACACTCTTTATTGCAAACTACTAACCTCTTTGTTCTTTTAGGACATTTTGAAGAATAAATAAATTGGTTAAGACTACTAAGCTTGTGGTGTTTTTAGGTTTCCTAAGTCTACATCAACTAAACGATCATGCTTCTTAATTGGTTATTTAGGCACCTAGACATATTTTTATTTATCTTAAACAAGTAATCTTTTGGGATAAATTTGTAGTGTTTGATGTGTTTGGAAAAAAAAAAAGAGCAATAAGAGATTATTCTCTTCTCCTCTTTGTGGAAGAATAAAAAAATCTAGACCTTCTCTTTTCTATCCATTTTGTTTCATGCATAACTTTTAGATGAGCCTGCTGGTTGAGGAAAAAAGCTACCAGTAATGACCCATGTGAGGACGAGGTGTAAGCCACAACACTCCAACTCATCTTAATCAAATTTTATTCTTGGGGACAAAGCCTCAGAAGTCAGGTACCATTTTAGCTTATACTCGGCTCTCACCTAGCATATAGTAGGTCCGTAGAGGTCTCAATCATGTTCACGTGACTACTCGTTCCAAAGTGCTGTGTGGGGCTATACCCTAAATTTCACTTGCATAGACAAAAAGGATGTACTCAAATGGAAACCCTTACTAGATTCCATAGAGTAGTAGCCACCTAGTTCACCTTCAAAAGTGGATAATCCAAGTGCAAGGGAGATAGTAACTCCCCCAAGACACTCATCATATCGTGTCCCCACTAGTGTTTGGAGTCGGCTAATAAAAATCACTATACCCATTACATGGAAGGTGGTGGTCATATTTTAATTAGCTATTGGGTATGTACCTAAGTTAACGAGAAAGGATTTTCTCACTAAGCCAATTGACTATAAGGCTAGAAAGTGTTTTTTTCACTCTTTTATGTTTGATGTGCTTGAATCACCTAAAATTGACACTAAAACAACATAAGACACTTTCAAAAACTGACATTATCACACCATAATTACAAAAATTCATCCAAAATTAATCCAAGTCAAGTGGCAAACTTTCCCTGCATTACACTATCATTTGACCCATTAGAATTGTCGTACGACAAAACACCCTGAAAGAAGCAACTTGTATGGTATGGTGGGAATTTTTGTATGGTACCATGGAAATTTTTGTATGAGCCTACATCAAAATCCAACATCTTCCTTGATCCTTGAGGTCCTTACATTCATCTTGTTTTTCATAGGCCAGAATCAGTTATTATACCCTATCACAACAATCGTATGTTCTTGATACAATAAGTGGACCTATCTTTGTCTATTTTCCTAGGTTATTGAATGCCCTTTCTTTTCATAATATATCTCAACCAAAGTCAATCTCAATCAGCTTGGTCACAAGTGTCGCCCAATAGACATTCAAGTCTCAAATCTTGCTACCTTGTACCTGGCTCAACAATCTTTCATCAACATATCTCTTACCAATCTCTTGGACTAATGATCATTTGGTAGTATTTAACATTGACCCTTTAGTCCAGTCATCTCAAATTATCAACTACAATTTTCTTTCATTCCAATATAGACTAGAAGCCATCAATAAAAAGGCCGATCTTGATTTGAAAGGAAAAGCTATCGATGATTCTACTCCTGGACCCTCGTCCTGTCAAAAACCAAAATATGCTCAAAGGATTCTAAATCAAGACACACCATCTATATATCAATCAATACCCATCTTTCAAACTTCAAGCCCTCAACATAAATCATTTCATACTAAACATCAAGACATGCAAAACATGTTGGCATGTGAATGGGGATCTAGTCAAGGTCAACAAAGCCACCATAGTAACATTTCCTCCTCGATTGAGAAACCTAGTGAAGAAGAAATTAGAAGGTGTCAATATGACAAACATTTTCAAAAGATCATGAAAACCCTCATGTAACTAGAAAAGGATAAGTACTTCATGCACATGGAATCCATAGGGGTTAAAATTCCTACCAACTTTGATATTGAAGGACTAATACAATACGAGGAAGAATCTCCTATTACTATTCTCAATCAACAATTTCAAGACATGAGGTGTGAACTTAGAGAACTGAAGAAAATGAAAGAATTATTCTCTAAAAAATACTCAATAGAATCTATACGTCCCTTCACATTTGATAAGAACCTACACATGCCACCATTTCCTCCCAAAGTTGAGATTCCAAAATATGACAAGTAAAATGGGGATGGTGACCCTCAAGACCATGTGAGAGAATTTTGTGCTCTTAGCATGGAATTTATGCATGAAAAGACATACCTAATGATATGACTCCCTCTGAGCCTTAGCGGCCAAGATTTGGAATTGTTCACCAAGCTCTCACCAGAAATTCAAAAATTTGATGAGCTTGTACAAAAATTCATCCAACATTATTCCTACAACATCTAGCACACAGTCACCATGTTGAATCTATGTAACACCAAATAACGCAATGGTGAAACTTTTCTTAAATTCCTTCTAAGATGGAGAAAAATATTCGCAAGGTATCCTAGGCAAATCCCATAAATAGAGAAAATAGGCATCTTTATTAACAACTTGGTACCAAAAATAAACTACGTGCTACAAATACAAAAGTATACCGCCTTTAGTGAATTGGTGGAAAGTGCTATCTAAATTGAAGAGGTTCTTGTGAAGAAAGGTGAGACCACCTTATAAAAATACATTAAATCCTCAAAAAATCCTAATAACAACAATGGTAAATATTGGAAAAACAAGAAAAATGTGGTCAATGACGGGTAGTTGATTCATTCAATTTCAAGACCAAGGAACCGATAGTCAATTTATCTAGTAGCATCTAGACTGCTAAGAATAACCCAAATGTTACATCATCATCAAAGAATAACCAAGATGTACAAAAAGATAAAGCATTATGGATACCCAAGCCCAAGCAAAGCTTTACTCCTCTTGGATAACCCCTTGAGACAACACTACAGACTTTGTTGTCTAATTAAATCACCACTTTACCAAAATCAAAGCCTTGTGAAACAACAGTCAAACCTAAGTGGTGGAATGATAATCAATTTTGCGAGTATCACAAAAAAAAGGACATTTGACCAATGAATTCATGAAATTAAAATACATCATACAAGACTTGATCGATAATGACACCATCATTGTTGACGAAGTTCATTTGAATAGTGATCAAAAGGCTTTCAAAAAACCTCTACCCTCTTATGAACAAGCGAAATCATCAAAGACTCATGGAGCCAAAGTAAATTATGCCTATGATAATAATGACAACATGATCCACATGCTTGAACCATGCAGACAATCAATTAATGTGATCATCATTAAAGATAAGAAAGAGTCTGAATCTACCAATGCTATAACAAGAAACTAATCTAATGTCACCGTTAAGGGAGTAGCCTCCTCTTCTAAACAACCCATGGCATCAACAACAAAACCCTCAAAATCAAAGCAATTGGTCTTGTCAATCACAGCTAAAAATTATAATTTTGTTAATCAGTTACAAAGAACTCCTGTCCAAATTTCTATTCTGGAATTTCTGAAAATATTGCCATCACACAAGGAGATTCTCCAAACTGCCCTTCTAGAAACAAATATTCCAAAATAACTTGATGTTGATCGAATCCAAAAACTGGTGTGTTATTTAACCTTTCCTCATTATCCGTCCTTCTTAGAAGAAGATGATAAGTTGGTAAATCACCCACATAATCAACCCTTTCATACAAAAGTTTTTATCCACAAGCATAGATTCAAGCGCGTCTTGATAGATGGAGGGGCTGGTTTCAATATTTGTACTCTCAAACTTGTAACAACATTGGGTTTCTTAGAACACACTATAGATCCTAGGAGAAAAAAAACCTTAAGGGCATATGATGAAGATGAGAGGTCATCAAAAGGGTTAGTTGTGTCCCCTATCAGGGTCAGACCAATTAAGAGAGACGTAACATGCTAATTGTTAGATTTACTTGTGGTGTAATGGTCCGTCAGGGAAACCAGGAGAACAAACCTAAACATGCCACTAAGTTGAAAGGATACTTTTTTTTTTAATGTTTACAAACAATAATGATAACAATGTGGAAGTAGTACAAAGAGACAAATGACATCCACACAAATACAACTCAACAAAGGTTACAAATCTCAAGGGTTCCTTGATGTAGAATTACTTAATCAAACTAATCTATGAGAACAACTATAAAAAACTTAACATAAGGATACATCAACTAAATCCAATAATATACATCTCATATAATAAAACCACATATACAAATAATACCCAAGGTATAAAAAAGAATAAGCATCCACTGCATAAGCTGTAGGGTATACAATATACATAACGATATAATACATCCTCCAAAAGGATGGTAACCAATATACACATATAGTACAAATATGCAACTCATGAAACTGAATAAGTCTCTAGAAGAATATGAAGGTAGAAGAAGAATTACAACAAGGATCATCCAAGCATGAAGATGAATGTTGGATCTCAATGGTAATAAGAATCACTACCACCCAACCTCATGGAACCAAAGATCCACTCCCACCGTGCTAAGGAGATAATAATAGGCCCACTCACATGGGTATACAAAAAGAAGGCAACGAAGGTATACATGACATCATAAAAAAATGCATAGGAAGATCGTAGAATCTCTCTGAATCACAATAAGAAATTCTATACAATACCATTGGTAACTGACACATGTAGGATAACCTAAGCTGTATATAGGAAGGGGTCATCATGTACGTCTAACCCTTAAGTTTTGTCCTGGTTAGTTTCTTTGTACCCTCGTACTCAAGTGACTATACATGGTATCAATGACATCTCAAACAGACAAAGTCACCAACTATGCTAGACACACATCCCTCAAGGAAACAAGCATCATATCATCCTCTACCTTAGCCTATAATAGAGCTCAAGCATGGGTGAGCAAACATATCTTATTAGATTATTCTAAAACCCCCTAATAAATTATTATGTTATCACTTGTTATGATTACTTACAATAAATGATCCTGGTAGCCACTTGTGAGCCCTGACACTTATTGCAAGCCACCCCTAGGTTCACAAAAGAACATCATGAAGGTATAACATAACCTCATCACTGATTCTCACTCATACATGGATACACGCTTATAGAATCATAAACAATATAAAAAAGAAGAACATAACTCTCGAAACTAGTTCTCACCCATACAAAAACTATTGGTTCACAATTAACCAAAACCACTTAAAATACTCTCACAAGCTCACATAAGACAAGTTTAGACAAATTAGGTTGGGTAAAAAGATCGAGGCAAAAAAAGTTGATGACACGTGAACGTGCACTGAAGCACACAAACACAATAGAAACAGAAATCCCAAAACCTCTGGTTTTCACCCTAAAAGTCGACTGATCCCAAAAGATACCCAACACATTGCCGTTTCGTAAAAGAGAGAAACACACAATACATCTAACATTCACTAAACACATCATGGCATGATAATTACAATTCCAGAAAGACTAATAAAACTTAGTGATAAACTCATTTATAGCCATCACTATGAAAATTAGTTTATCTAATACAATTACTAATAACACTATAAATAAATAATTCCATAGAAATAGCACATTAAGACTCTATAGATTATTTTATAAAATCCACCTCATATAAATTAATCTAATTAATAACTACTAAAATTCAACTATAATTACAAGTAAAAGTTATTGAAAACATCTATAAAAGTCACAGTTTGACAAGGAAAAGCCAGTTGTCTAAGAGATAGAACGTATTAGAACTCATGCATACCTAGGGTTTAAAAGTCACTAAAAACCAACTATACACTTACAAAAGTGCTTAAATTAATGTTTTACAAAAGATATCATTCTAGACAGAACATGATTACAAAATTAAATCAGTCACATAACTCCATTCCCATAACTATCATATCATAAAACAATTCAAGTCTGGAAATGACACTCCACTGAAAAAATAACTCCACCTAAGGCCACACTCTTAATTTGACAATGATCATCAATTCAAAACTAATCCTAAAAATAACCATTTGAAACCCTAATCCAGGAATAATATATATGATGTCCTTCTAAATTCAATTACAAAATACTACCATGTTTATAGGTTTAAAATGTTCTTGGATAACATCAATAGATCCTTAACATAATTGAAAACTTGAAACTATAATAATTTTTAATATAACATATTTTTAATTTAATCTTAATTAATAATGAACATTAATTAAAATTAATAATAATGTTATAAAGTATAAATAAACAAATCAAATAAAACTATTCATAAAAAAACACTAAAATTTAATATACAAATTTAAAATAAAACAAAACTTTAATTAAAATAAATTTATTTAAACAAAGTCATTTTTAAAAATGATTTTATAATAAAAATGGTTTTTTAAAAAAAAAAAAACATAAATTAAATTTTTTTTAAAAACAACTTAAGTTAAAAAGGGGGGGCTAGCCTTGCTACCCCGCGCTCCCCTTCCTTAAAGGAAGGGCCACGGGAGGGGCTGTTGCGGTAGGCGACAGCTTGGCTTCCGTGCCCAGCCTGCCGCACAGGACATGGGTGTAGACGTTATGTAAAGACATATTGTCAATTAGTGCCAAAACACTTAGTCATTCTTGTGATTACAGTGTTAACCGAGCCATCAGCTTGCAGTGTTGACCAAGCCAAGCAGTTGCAGTGTCGACCGAGTAGTTAGTTCCAAACAGTGTTTTCTGAGTCACCAGTGTTACCCGAGCTGCATACCATCTCAGAGTGATCATTGTGGACCGAGCACCCAGTGTCAACCGAGTGCCAGAGTTGCCAAGTTCACTGTATCACACGAGTGTTAGTATATCACCCGAGTGGATTACTAGACCCGAGTATCAACATTGGGCCAACTTAGTACATATTGTTTGATACCATTTAATGTGATAGTAGCCGACTTATGGAGGTAATTGATTTGGATAGTTATATATGTAAGATACTTTGTTTATCCAAATAAGAAATAGAAAGAAAGATATCAATCATCAAAACAACATTGAATACATGTATGCATGCAAATATGAAGAGGAAGATTGATTAGAAGGCTACAACTGTATAAAGGAGTAGCAGAGACTCATCTATCACATTAAGGTGATCAGTATTACATCAAAGGATCTTATTCAGCAAATCAGATTTGCATAGAAGATCATTCATTGATTCATCCTATCAAGTGTATCAGTCAAATCCTTTAATAGGGTGGACCTAACAGTCCTTCACAAATATCCTAGTAGAGTGCATACTTCATTGTATTGTACAAATCCTTTTACAAGGTGGACCTAACAGTCCTTAATGCTCCTAGTAGGGCAGACCATCATAAGTGGTCAATTGTAAGCCTTAGCTGGACAAATTTATTACTGCAGTTCTAAAGCTTGTGGGTATCATCCCCACCCCAGTTTTACTTTCTATTTGGAAGGTTTCTGGGTCACCATATCTTGTGTCAAGTGTTATGAATGTTTATTTATTTTCTGCTCCATGCATGCAATTAGATTTGAAACTCTAATAAAGGATAAAAGTGAAGAAGTTTTATTGGCTCCTAACTCACCCCCCTTAGTCACCTAGCCTACAATATATTTCCAACAATTGGTATCAGAGAAAAGGTTGTCTTATCATAAGTTTAACAGCTTGAGAAAAGATCAAAGGCAATGGAAATATACAGACTAGAGAAAGCCATTGAAAATGAAAAGATAGATCTATAGGTGGCCATGGATCAAATCAGAAAACTCAAGGAGCATCTCTCTCATTCCTTGAAAAGAAGAAAATATTTAGCAATGCAAATGAATGACAAAGGTTACATAGAAGAAAGAATTGAAGATCTGTGCAAAGACAAAAGTTTTGAAGAAGTTGATGTAGCCATTGAAGACCTACTTGCAAAGAATCTCACTTTACATGAAGAAGTCATAAAGTTGAAGAGAGAACAAGAAATTCATTTAGTCAAAATATGTGAAGTCATGGAACAAAAGAACCAAGTAGAAAATGACAGAGAAATGGCACAATAAGATAAAAGATTGCTAAGTACAAGATTAGAGGAAAAATAAAATGAAATCCATCATTTGTCACTTCAGCAAGCAGATATGATAAATCAACTCAAAAGTAAAAACCAAGAAGTTATCAATCTGAGGACTGAAAATGAAAGATTGCAAAGTGATCTTAATATTGAAAAGAAAACTAATGAGAGGATGATGAATTCACAAGAAAGCATGAATCGGTTGATAGAGAAAACTCAATTCAAACATCATGGACATAATGGATTAGGTTATACTGAACAACGTGAATCCTCACAACAAGGAACTCAAAAGAACAAGAAACCTATATGTAATCATTGTGGTAAGTTAGGGCATACATCAAATAAGTGGTGGAGCAATGGGAAGTCAAACTTTAATGGTAAGTGCTATAGGTGCAACAAACATGGATACAAGGAAAGCGAATGCATTGAGAAACCTAAGTTTGAAGGAAAATGTTTTAATTACAACAAACAAGGTCATAAGTCTTTAGAGTGCAGAACTAACAAGTGGAACCCTGCCGAGCAATTAGCTAAGGCAATTTTTGGTTGGGATTACAACACATGGAATAGATGTTGTCATTGTGGAAATTATGGGCACATTGGTGCAAATTGTGCAAAGAATCACCTCAGAAAAAGGAATCCTACTAAGAGATGTTATGTGTGTAAACAACTTGGTCATCTAAGTAAGAATTGTATGAATAGAGAAAAAGTGGATATTGGTTTTGAGAAAGGCAGAGAAATTTTTTCTAAAATAAAAACTCAGATGAGTCACCAATGGGTAAGGAAGTATCCTGATAATTTAGACCAAAAACATGAAGGAACAAATGGCACCCAAAATGGTGAGTTGGGTGGATTCACCATCTCTGAATAAAGATTTAAGGAGATAACTGGAACTGTGCATACACGCTATCATACATCAGTTCTAGATATTCTAACAATTCCAAATCTTCATATTGATGCGCTGGGACACATTATGTTTCTAACCGAGTCAGGATCTCAGTTACAACTGAGCTACTCAGGCTTAACCAAGTTAAGTCGGGTTGTATGATTTCAATGATGCGAAGTTAGTTTTCACCAAGCTTCCGAGTAAGTCTAGGAGAACTAATTGAGCTACAACAAATACTACGTATAAAAAATTTAATGAAAACTTTAAGTTGAAATTTCTCATAAATGATGAAATTGAAGGGTTATTGTTTACCAAGGTTTACAGTTTGCAGAGAGATTAAGGGCTTATATAGATTTCAGAGCGAATTTGTGTTTGGAACCTTTAGTTGCAGCGAAGTTTCATCAATCTTCTGAGCATTATGGCATCTTCATCCAGTAGTAAGATCAAGAAGGGATCCGAGATGTTAGTGAGGAATGCAGTCTGCAAATCACCAAATTTCAAACTTCATCTAGTGATCACAAAGGAGATAGATCCTTTGGGAGCCCATTTCCAAATTCCTCCTAAGGTACTATTGATTCATGACATTCAAAGTTTATATCATTGCACCATTCAACAGCTAGGCACATTAGAGCTGAATCAAGCATATGAGGCACTTTGTATGGACAGAAACTTGAAGCTTGAACATAAGCACCTTGAAGTCAAGGGTTTAACCCATATCTTGCATATGCTGAAGAATTTTTAGATAAAGTGGATTAGGTTTATTCTGAGCCACATTCACGACATGCATTTCTGGTTGGAGAAACCCATGAAAATCACTAAGATGATGGTACACTGAGTGAAAGGGTACCCAATGCTTGATAAACCTAAGGAAACTAAAACCCTACCCCAAGCTGACCTAGCTAAGAAGAATATTTTTGAGTGGGTTGGAAGAGGCATGAAGTTGAATGGAGTCATTGACATGGAACTAAAGTTTGGAATTCATGTAATTGCACATAAGATATATAGTTCAAGACAACCAAATAGTGTTCCATGTGAGGTTGTGGACTTGGCATACAAAGTGGTGAAGAACAATCTATCATTTGACCTTTTCGAGTTTCAGCTCATCTAACTAAGAAAAAAACATGGAGAGAATCTGGGCATCTAAGACCAATCCATGTAAGTTTGGTTCACTCTTGGTCTTCTTATTCTTTTATGTTAAAAAGTTTTTCTCTTCAAAAGGCACAATTGTATGGAAGAAGGATGGCCTATAGTTTACAAATCAATGAGTTTATAGCATAATTGGGAGACAATTTTGAAAGCATCATGGATGCTTACTTCGAGAGTTTCAGAGAGAAAATGCAGAACATATTCAAATTTCCCAAACAATTGGTAGAAGACTATAAGGATGATATATGTTTCCTAGTTGACTGTGATAGAGTGCACATCCAAGAAGTTAAACCTAGGCTTGCATGGGTGAAACCTCTTAAATATGAGGTTAACATAGATGAGACCAGAGATATTATTGAGGCTCTTAGTAATGAGTCCGTTGATCCTAAAGAAGCATATTTTGGTACTTATGAAGAAGCTAAGGGAAGAATAACATTGGAAATAGAGATTCCAAAAATCTTGAAGAGAGGAAGGAAAAGAATTGAGAAGTTTGGAAAGAAATATGGAAAGTCATGTGACTCTCCTCTTTCGATCACTGATGACAAAGAGGATGAAATAAAGGAAGAAGAAGTAGAACATGGGAAAGAAGAGGAAGAGGTAGAAGAAGATACTCCTAAGAAAAAGAGGGTAGCCCCCAAGAAAACACCAAAGGCCTCTACCCCTGCCTCCACTACAAAAAAACCCAGGAGATATAGAAGAAAAGTGATATTGCCTATAGAAGATGATGAGTAAGATATAGTTACATTCAAGAAGCCACCACTTACCTTTGATCAGAAGGTTGAATAATTTAAGGAAGGTAGTGGTATGTTGAGTCTTTGATCGTTGAAGTATGCTTGCAGGACCAAGGATGAGTAGAAGTTGGTTGAGGATGCATTATTTCAGAAGATGGAAAAGTGGAAGTATGATCCATCTAAATTGAAAATCCACATGATTGAAGACCTTCCTAAGGCAATCACCATTCACCGGAAAAATGCAGTCCAAATTGAAAGAGACATCAGAAAAAAAAACCTTGAAGACAATCATGCCTACATTGATTGATAAATAGGTAAAAGATGCTATGTCTAAATATGAGAGTAGACATACTCCAAGGTTTAGGACCTTTCAGGTTTTGTGCAAGAAAATAGAGGATGTTGTGCAGACCGCAACTAAGTTGTGGAAGTCCATTTTTGAAGACAAGGTAGAAGATAAGACAGAGGAACCAAGTAAAAATCCTTATATTTAGATTAAAGATGAAGAACTACCTGAGGTACATACCATTGAGGAATCTGATGCAGAGAAAATAACAGTCGTAGTAATGGCATCCCCACCCCAATCACCTAGTCTATTTGTCTTATATCTAAGAAAGGAAAAGACCACAGAGTCTACATCAAGTTTAGTAGGAACTGAGCATCAGGCTCTACCTACTATTGGACCAAGCTAGATTGAGTCACAACATGATACTGTGAATGTTTCTACAATTGATATTGATTTTGCAGTTGGTGCAAAGATAGTTAATGACCTACTTCAAGTGAATAGTGAGGATAAGGATGAGGATGGAAATATAAGGTTGATGATAGAAAAGGTAAGGAAATAATTCCTTCACCTTATCCCAAGTTCAAGGGTAAATAAAAGGAAACAATTAATGATGAAGTTGACCTTGAGGAAGACATTTTGATTCCTAATTGGGATCTTTCTAGACTGACAGTTGAGCAGATGGACATCCTTGGGGAGCTATGGAAGAAAATAGAAAAATAATAGAAGCTCTGAGCTGAGAAGAAAAGAAATAGATTACTAGAGGATATAAAAGGTATATTCCTTGATTAACTAGAGATTGAATTCAATGAGAAAGACTCTATAATGGACCAACTTGTTGACATAGTTCACAAGTCTAACGAAGATCTTAGTGGTCAGGAGAAATTACTGCATAAGGCATAGAGAAAATTTGAGAACAAGGTTCTAGAGAATGTTGCAAGTTAAATTGCAATAGATAAAGTAAAGCTATCCACCATTATTATCTCTCTATAAACCAATGTAAATAATTTCATTGCATTATTTGTAAACTTGAGTGACACTTCAAATTTTACCATGGAAACAAAGAGTAAGTTGTCAAAGATTGAAAATGATTTGAAGGCAAGTGTAAGCCAGTTGGTACTTGATCCAAGTTCAAGTTCAACACATTTTTTTAAGATCAGGTATCTGACTGATCTACAGGTAGAGTTACTGAGGGAAGAAGGAAGAACAAGGGACTCACTATCATAAATTTAAAGCCAAATCATTCCTCATATGGATGTAATGCAAAAACATATTTCTCATACAAAGACACTCATCCATGGTAACAATTTTTCAATTGCTGAGATTATGATGGAGTTGTTTGCAAAAATTCAGACCGAGTTGCACATCCTGAAGGTGTTGAAAGATAATTTGGACAAGGCTTTGTCTCAAATTTTGAAGGTACATAGTGATTTCCTTTCACATTTTGGTATTACCTTGTAGATATGCATTTTTGGCATTTGTGTCAAAAACAAGGGGGAAATATATATATATATATATATATATATATATATATATATATATATATATATATGAGGAAATACATGTATAGAGAAGAGGAGGATATATATAGCAGAGTTACAAAAACATTTATGAAAAATAAAAAATAGAGTCATTTGCAACCGAGTTGCAGAGAAGTAGTCAAAATTGAGTTAGAACCCAAGCACATGGTAAGGGGGAGTTTTGACTTATTAGTTTGTTTGATCAAAATTTTTGATATTATAAGTGTTTTTGTCACTAATGCCAAAGGGGGAGATTGTAGACCTTATGTCAATAAATATTGTCAATTAGTACCAAAACACTTATTCATTCTTGTGTTTACAGTGTTAACCGAACCAATAGCTTGCAGTGTTGACCGAGCCAAGAATTTGCAGTGTCGACCAAACAGTTAGTTCCAAACAGTGTCTACTGAGTCACTAGTGTTACCTGAGTTGCATACCATCTCAGAGTGATGAATGTGGACCGAGAACCTAGTGTCAACTGGTGCCAGAGTTTCCAAGTTCACTGTATCACCTGTGTGTTAGTATATCACCTGAGTGGATTACTAGATCCAAGTATCAGCATTGGGCCGACTTAGTACATATTGTTTGATACTATTTAATATGATAGTAGCGGATTCATGGAGGTAATTGATTTGGATAGGTATGTATGTAAGATACTTTTTTATCCAAATAAGAAATAGAAAGAAAGATATCAATCATTAGAACAACATTGAATATATGTATGGATGTGAATACGAAGAGGTAGATTGATTAAAAGGCCACAAAAGTATAAAGGAACAATAAAGAATCATATATCAAATTAAGGAAATCAGTATTACATCAAAGGATCTTATTCAACAAATCAAATTTGCATAGTAGATCATTCACTGATTCATCCTAACAGGCATATCAGTCGAATCCTTTAACAGGGTGGACCTAACAGTCCTTCAAAAATCTCCTAGCGAAGTGCATACTTCATTGTATTGTACAAATCCTCTTACAAGGCGGACCTAATAGTCCTTATTGCTCCTAACCGAGCAGACCATCAGAAGTGGTCAATTATAAGCCTTAACCAACCAACTTTATTACTACAGTTCTAAAGCTTGTGGGTATCATCCCCACCCCAATTTTACTTTCTATTTTGAATGCTTCTGGGTCACCATATCTTGTGTCAAGTGTTATGAATGTTTATTGCTTTTCTGTTCCATGCATGCAATTAGATTAGACAATCTAATAAAGGATAAAAGTGAAGAAGTTTTATTGGCTCCTGAGTCACCCCCCCTCTCAGTCACCTAACCTACAATATATTTCCAACAATGAGTGGTGGGGGGTGTGGTGGCCCCCGCCACCCACCAAACGTATATATTTTTTACATTTTTTTTTCTTTTTGTTAAGATTTTTCTTTTGAACCTTTTTTTAAACAACTTCATTTTATTATTTTTAAAATGAAACAACTCCTTTTATAATTTATTTTTTTAATAAAAAACACTAGTCTGTATTTTTCTTTCCAGCAACCTATTTTTTTATATTTATATTATGTTTTCAACAATAGAATATCATAATTCTATATTTTCAATAATATGGATTTATTTCCTACAAAAACAATACACAATTTTTCTTAATATAGGGAAATTGGTTCTGAAGGAAGATTATTGAAGAATTTCCTAGGAACTATGCAAATTGATTTTAATAAGTAAAATATATTAAATCTAATGTTTAATATTTATTTTAAGATCATTTTCCAAGCATGCAATTAAAATTTTGTTTTGGTTTCCATGTAGATCTGGATCCAGGATTAGGACAAGAACCTGGTAAGGGCAAGATTTCTTCTTCCCATGCAAAAGTCAACTTTATAATATGAAAACAAAGTCATAATTGAAAAATGCATGAGAATATTTCTATTTAAATAATTCAATTAATCATGTAACTCAAAGTAATACTTATTAATTCAACTTTGCATAATTAATTACAATTATTGGATTTAATATTTATTAAATCTCAATTATTTAAATCAAGACTTAATAATTAAATCAATTAATTAAATATAGGCATTTAATTAATATTTAATTATTTAATAGCCATATATTTAATATATCAATATTTTAACCTTATCAAAGGTGCAATTATTAACATTAATATTTACCATAGATGTTCATTAAACAAATCAAGCCAAAATCATCATTAAATCAACTGAAAACCATCTAATAAGAAAAAAAACTAAAGCAGAGAAACAACTGAAACAAACACACAAGCACACAGAGAAAGGCTCATGAATCCATGTCATTTGACAGATTTAGACAAGGTAGTCAGTCAAATTATTGTCCATTTCTAGGACAAAATGAGGGTTTAGGGTACGGATTTAGGCCTAAATATTATCTCCCCTCTCTTACCATTGAGATATTATGATAGGGCACGCTCACTCCTACCAATTCAGGGAAGATGTAGCCCGGTACCTGCAAACTTGTCATCACAAAGATGAACATATGCATACATATAATATAACCAACAATCGTTGAGACCAGTTTATCGTGTGGATCTTGCCGAAGCAAGTAACTATGACTCTATCACATACCATACCAAACACATCAAAGAGTAATGTAAAATGCACATATGATCCATGTGCATGCAGACATAGGTTCAGTATTGTTAGAAAACCATAATCAAAATGATATAATAGCATATACATAACCATCCTGAAATAATCATAAATCATATCCAAAAAATGATATAATACACTAAGCAATGAATCAATAACATAATGAAAATTAATACATGAATATCTTCAAAACCAACTGAAGTAACAAATGTAAACATAAAAAGGCCTAAAAGAGTTCAGAAACTAAAACAAACAAGTAGACTAAGGGGTGGGTATTACATCCTCCTCCCCTAAAACTAGGCTTACTCCTAGAAGCTGATAAATAATCTAGTAAAGAATAAAAAAGGTTTGCACTGTAGTGCTACACCCCCTATTAATTAGGATCAAACAAGAAGGTACACCCAACCATAATCAAGAAAATAAAATACCAATTACAACAATCACTCATTTACACTTGAAGAAAGAAATAATGTAAGTCAACTTAACTATCTTTTAAGATATGCATAACAAATCATGAAGAGTAATTATAAGTCAGATTTAAGCATAAACCAAAAAAACACCTTAATCATTGATTCATCATCCAATATTCCTTAAATAACTCTATATCTTCAATGCTTTAAAAAAAAAAACCATGAAATACATACATACTAAAGCTTAATTATAGAAGACACCTACTCATGTTTATATTGAATAAAAATTTGAATAGTTCATGTAACCTTACTTAATGCAACACTCACACAAACATATAAATTACGTTATGCATTTCGTTCTACATATAATTACAGTGCAATCTCTACGATGTCCTCCCTTATATGTACTATCAGGGGTCCTCAATGAAAATTATAGAAACAATACTTATCACAAAGTATGGTCAACAACACCAAACATTTAGAATAGCCACCGTATAATTCAAAGGAAAACCCAAGTGGGCGAACTTCCAAAGTTTAACATTAAATCATAAAAGGGGTATGTACCATTCCAAAAATAAATCAAATGTGACTAATGCCACAACTAGACAATGAAAAGATATTTGGGTGACTAATCCAGTCATAATAAAATTCAAAAGAAATTAATGTTGACCCTCACAAAACACAACAAGATATCAATCAACCAAAATAATCATCAATCTAAAAAAAACATTTCACATAACAAGGTGACTAAGGATAGCCACACTCAAGGGAGTAGTCGCTTCACAACATCCAAGATATATCACTCTAGATGCATTAGAGTATGGACCTACTCACTCAAGGCTAACAATTTGTTAGATTTCTAACATCATCTTTATGAAACTTCATGCAATTATGAATTCTACTCTATTACTAACATTAATATTTAATCAATCCTTTGCAAAATGCTACAATTAGGTTTAAAAGTTACAAGAGTTCTACTATGGATGCAATGCATACTTTACTTGGGGACCTAGGTACTTTACCCAATTGATCTATAATAATAAGGTACAATTCTAGATCTTTTAATATACTCCTAATGAATGATATATATATATTTCCAAACTATGCACAATGTCTTCAAGAAACAAGAATTACTTTCAAATTTCATAATCAATCACATTCCCTTAGAGCTGATTACAACACTCACACAATACAATCCATATAACTCAAATAAAGTCAATTCAATACAACATGCAAGTCTAATCATACACGACCAATAACATCACACTCATAAGGCTAAGAAATAGGTCACTCAAGATAAATCACAAGTCACTCAAAGAGAAAGAAAACAAGCAACAAGGAGTTCTTCAAACTAGGACTCCATCACCACATCATATCACATACAACATACATCAACTATCATGCTATAACAAATGAGGCAGTCCAATGACCATCACCAAGTCTTCATACATACAAACCACACAAATCCAAAAGAAGCAAACCATCTTCTCACGATAAAAAACACTCCTATAGATGATTATGAACTTCATGAGCAACAAAGAGACCAAAAACCCTAGATTTTTGGTGCAGAGCACCCTAGGGTTTTAGCTCCAAAACCCTAGCAGTTTAACAAAGGTGGTCCAGGAGCAGATCAGGGTTAGCAGTGAAGTTTTGTTTGGTAATAGTTTCCTTTCATTCTCTTCTAAACCCTAACTATTTCTTCCGGTTTAGCGCAAGAGCGGTTCTGTTATGTCTATCACAAAATCGCATGGTGATCAGCGGTTAAGTTAGTAAATGTGTGAGTGAGCGATGAGAGCTCATCACACAATCGCGAGGTGAATTGGCTGTTAGGTTGAAACCGGTGCGACAACGCGATGAGGAGGTATCGCAAGCTCGCGAGCTGATTGGCAGTTAAGTTTTGAAGTGTGCGGGTGAGCGACAAGGAGGCATCGCACAGTCGCAAGGTAACTAGCGGTCAATGAAAAATAGCTGCGAGGATGCGACAAATAGTGCATCACACAGTCACGGGATAACTGATCGCTCGGTTTAAAGCATGGCAAGTGCGCGATAATGATGCATCGCTCAGTCGAAAAGGAAGCGACAACACGTTTAGTAAGTGTTGCAAGTATGCGACTGCAATGCATCGCACAGTCACCGGAGAAGAGACAACTAGTTTTATGTGTGAGCGAGCGCGTGACTGCAATGTATCTCTAGGTCACGGAACAAAGGGTAGCTCATGTAGAAGTGTTGCGGGTACGCGACAAACATGTATCGCTCAGTCGCAGAGTAAATGTCAGCTCGGTAACAAGCATTGCGAGCACGCGATGAGAGCTCATCGCTTAGTCATAAGGGAATCGACAGCTCGGGTATAAGGGTTGCGAGCGTGCGATGAGCATTGTATCACAAGGTCGTAGATCAAAACATGCATAGTGATTGTAACTCGCGACTATGCGATTAACATTCAAAGTAGTGCAAATGTCTGACCGAGCTGAGAAAGAGTTGAAAAGTCAGACACGACAAAAATGAAAGAGAATGCCATGGAGGAGAATATCATCCACGTCGACGGCCATGCTGAAGGTGATATCGATGATAGTTGCAGGAGAAGATGAAGAGCCGAGGTAGTTAAGAATCTTCAGACGACAGGTAACCTAGAAACGGTTACAAATCAAGAAGAGGCCGAATATAAAATGGAGGAAGAAAACTTGTAGAAGGTTTTTGTTAGAGAATTTGGAGACAAGACAGACTAGCAGAGAAGATTTTAGTTGCATTGTAATTTCTGGTTTTCAATAAAGATATAGTTTCCTGTATTTTCTGTGTGTGTTTCTTTTGTGTGCAGACTTTTGTAGAGTAGGATTTTGATTTCAATTTAGTTCGATGGATACCTTTTGACTCTCATGATCAGGCTTATGGGATGTGACTGTCAAAAGGTACCCATTATGTATTTCTATTCTGTTCTTGTGTTTGTGTCTGAGAAGTGGCTAGTCAGAGTTGGAAACAAGTCCTAGGCGAGCTAAATGGTCCGGCTAGGGAACTTGTAGGAGAGATATAGAAGGAGAAGGTGCATGACTGACTTTATTCAGTCATGAAGAGCAGGAGGAGGTAAAGAGTGAAAATTTTGGTGGGTAGGAAACCTGAGAGAGAGGGATAATATAAATCCTTCTAGTTAGGGTCTGCGAGTAACCCTAAGAGACTCATGTGTGAGTCTAGAGGATCCTGAAGTGAATAGGGTCCAAGGTGAGATTCCTAAGAGAAGAGTAGGAGTCTAGGAGCAGAGGTGACCTCCCCAGCAGATTGGTATCAGAGCCTAGTTAAAGATTTGGGTTTGAAACTTGTAGATGTTTCAAAGTACTGAGGAATCAGTAGGAGAATCAGCCATGGTGAAAAATGTCGAGTTGGCTAAAGAGGTTAATGAACAGAAGGAGAGAAATAGACTCCTTGAAGAAACTCTGGAGTTAATGAGAAAACAACTAGAGGATATTGCTGATAAAGTAACTGGAGAAGCAGAGAGCTCCAATAAAGGAAAAGTTGTTGCAGAGGAAGATGTTATACCAGAACTAGATCCTCCTATGCCAGAAGAACCATTCTTGAAGGCTATCAAGGCACTAGGTGGGAAGGCATTGGACGGAGTACCAGTACTTGCTGGAAAAATGGACTCTGAACTGGTAATGGAATGGATTGAAGGAATGGAGAATCATTTTGATTGTGAAGGAGTGACTAAAGTACAGAAAGTGAAAGTTGCTAAGTCCAGATTGAGAGGAGCAGCCTTAACTTGGTGGAAATTCATCCAAGAAGAGAGAGAAAAAGAAGGTAAAAAGCCTATTGCAAATTGGCAGGCTATGGTGTCAAAGATTAAGGAGAATTATCTTCCTGAAGACTATGAGATTCAGCTTCATAGAAAGAGGCAGAGTTTGAGATAGAAAGATTTGGATGTGGCTGCAT
>MU226134.1:1487698-1499845 GCA_018584345.1 Thuja plicata
GAAAGCCAAACAAACAAGATAGAACTCCTATGCCCCTAGAGTCCATCTGGATAGCATCATGAGCTCTTGTTTGTAACATAAAGGGAAAGACCATAGAAACCAAGATAGAACTCCAAATCAACTCAGAGTCCATCTGAATAGTGCTGCGAGCTCTTGATTGTATAAAGAAAACAAGAAAAATAAAAGAGAAGGAATGTCCAATTCTTTCCCAAGTTTAAGCTCAGATTGTGGAACTACGCGATTACCAGATAAGTGACAGTGCCTACCGCATTTATCCTAAATCATCATGGCCCTGGAATCAAAGTGAAAATTCAAGAGAAAACAATAAAAAAAATAAGTCATGATCTATCATAGCTGCTCTCCTCACATGGTGGATCCTAGAGTAGCGTAAGAACATAACTCTAAAATATAGACTGACATCTGACCGATTTGACTAACCTAGTCAACATTTTTGTATGGTTCCTCGATGCAGTTGGATTCTTTTGATTGGCTCAAACTATTTGGATAGGCTTGGTTGGTTTGATTGCTTGATCGTGTTGGAAGCTGATCAAGCTGTGTCAGATGTACCCAATGCTTGTTCGCAAAGCTCATGATTGTGATAGTTTTGATTGATAGATTTGATTTCTATGATCATGTTTGCAGCTGATCAAGCTATGTCAGATGAGCCCAATGTGGGTTTGCAAAGCTCATGATTGTGACAGTATTGATAGTTTGGCTTGGTCGCTAGCTGCTTGTTGTTTGAATTGATAGATTGATAAAGTTGTCTTAGATGAGCCCAATGCTAATTCACAAAGCTCATGATTGTGACATTGATTGATTGGGTGTGCTTTCCCCTTGCTCTCTTGATAACTGAGTTGGTTTTATTGCTTTGGGATTTTGCAATTTTTTGAATGTTTTTGATGAAGATTGATTTTCTCTTGATTTTTGATCTTTTTAGGATTTTTGATGAGTTTTCTGATTTTTAGGATTTTTTCAGGACATTTAGAATTGCTCCTAGTCTGGTTGACCAGTATTAACCATGGGTAAGTGCTTGGTGCTCATAGGGGTTTTGTGCTTTTGGAAAAGCTTGGGATAGTCAGTCTTTCCTTTTGAATTGTGCTCAAGCTTTTGGAGCTCATTGATGGTGAAGCTGGATTTGAACACTTGGCACTTGTTTGCCAGGTTTTCACCAAGGTACCTACTCAATAGTGCCTGATTTCTAGGTTTTCACTGAGAGAGCAATTTTTTTTTCTCTTTACTTTTTTTTTTTTGGCTTTTTTTCCTTTTTTGGTTGTCGCCAAGGCGCCTGTTTGCAAGGTTTTCACCAAGGTAACTTTTGTATTTTTTTAATTTTTTTGGTATTTTCTAGATATGTAGATAGATGCCTTAACCATAGAGACTTTTAAGGGTAGAACCTCTTTAGGTGCATGCTGTTGATGTAGCCAGGGAGCTGATGTCCTTCTGGTGTTGCTAGTATGAATGCCCCACTCTAAGTAGAGTTGACAATAACAAATGGTCCTAGCCAGTTAGGCTCGAACTTTCCAGGTTTGACTCACTCTACTTGATTGTTTTGATTTTCCATGAGGACAAGGTCTCCTACCTCAAATGGTCATGGCTTCACCATTTTGTGATAGTTCCTTCTAAGGAAATTTGATAGCCTTGTAAGTGGTCGAAGGCATGTTGCCTTCTTTCATCTAGTAACTCTAGTTCACTGAGCTGTGCCACTCTATAGTCTTCATCTGAAACTAGGTTCTTCAATGATATCATCAGGGATGGGATTTCTACTTCGAGGGGTAATATCACCTCTGTTCCATAGACTAGGGAGAAAGGAGTTTCTCCTGTAGGTGTTCTCACACTAGTTCAGTATGCCCATAATGCGGGACTAAGCTGTAAATGCTAGTCTCGCCCTGATTCATTTACTGTTTTCTTCAGAATCTTCAAAATTGTTTTGATGGTAGCTTTGGCTTGGACATTCCCTTGAGGGTAGTAAAATGAGGAGAACCCTTGTTTGATGCAGAAATATTCACATAGGTCTTCAACATCCTTGTTTTGGAAAGGTGTACCATGATCTATTAGGATTGTTTGGGGGATCCCGTATCGACAAATTATGTGGTTAAGTATGAACATCACTATTTTTTTCCAGCGATGTAAGTGAGGGGAATTTCTTCCACCCACTTGGTGAAGTACTCCGTTGCTGCTATGATGTACTTGTGTCCATTTGTTGAAGATGGTGTAATTTTTCCCACTAGGTCAAATCCCCACATTGAAAATGGTAACAGTGATGTGATGGGATTTAGTTCCTGGGCTGGTGCATGGATGAGGTCTCCATGAATTTGACACTATCTACACCTTTGAACATGCTTGTGTTCATCTGTCTCTATTTTGGGCCAATAGTATCCCATGTAGATTATCTTCTTAGCTAAGCTATTGCCACCTACATGGGTTCCACAAACTCCTTCATGTACCTCATACAAATCTTTTTGGGATTCCATGGAAGTGAGACATCAGAGTAACATTCCATCTAGACTTTGTCAGTATAGAGTAGTTGAGAGGATGGTATACCTAGAGGCCTGGCGGATGAGGGATTTTCACTAGTTCCTAGACAAGTTTGGGGGTAAGACATTGTTTTGGAGATAGCTATAGACATCTTGGTACCATGGGGATTCAGGACCATCAAGGACACACACTGATTCTGTGATAGATGCCTGATGTGATGGTACCAAGAGTTTCTCCACTAGAAACTAGAAATTGGTATCGTTACCTAGCATATCAATCAGTGATGCTATGGTAGCCATCGCATCTGCTGCTTTGTTCTATGCTCTTGGGACTTGCTCGAAGAGAATTTAATGAAACTTGGCGCGCGGTCTTTCCATCTATGCTCTGTATGGTATGAGCTTCTCATCTTTGGTTGTATAATCATTATTGACCTGACTGATGACCAATTGTGAATCACCAAAGACTTTAAGGTTCTTGATTCTCCATTGAATGACTAACTTTAGACCGATGACCAATGCTTCATACTCTGCTATGTTGTTGGTGCATTGGAAGTTAAGTTTGAAAGACTTTGGAATTGTATAATGATCTAGAGTGATAAGAACTATCCTTGCCCCTGCACCATGGTTCGTATGTGATCCATCAAAATAAAGTTGCCATACCTCAATCACCGGTTGTAGTGTCATGATAGATTCGTCAAGAAAGTTAGAGATAATAGGTTGGTGGTCTTGAATTGGTGCCTCTGCTAGTTGATCTGCTATCACTTGTCCTTTGATAGCCTTTCTGTCTACATACTCAATGTTGAACTTGCTTAAGATCATTACCCACTTTGCCAGTCTTCCCGTGAGCGCTGCTTTGCTTAATAGGTATTTGAGAGGATCAATATGTGCGACCAATTTTGTTTGGTGATTCAACATGTAGTGTCTAAGCTTCTGGGAAGTGAAAACAACTGCCAGGCATGACTTCTCAATGGGTGTATAGTTCAGTTCATATCCAACCAAAGTCCTGGTTAGCTAGTAGATGACTCTCTCCTTTCCTGCGTCATCATGTTGTGCCAAGAGTACACCTAACGATGATTCTGTCGCTAAGATATATAGAAGCAATGGTCTACCTTGTACTGATGGTATCAATATAGGAGACTTAAGAAGGTAATCTTTGAATATCTGGAATGCCTGTTTGCATTGCTCTGTCCATATGGATTTGATATCTTTATGCAATAGGTGTTAGAATGGGTGGCACTTGTCTGCCAGTTGAGCTATGAAGTGTATGATCGATTGGAGCCTTCCTTGTAACCCTCTTAGTTGTCTCAGGTTCACTGGTGGAGGCATGTCCAATATTGCTTTGACCTTTGCTGGATCCACTTTGATTCCTTTGTGTGATACTATGAACCCCAATAATTTTCCTGCAGTGACACCGAATGCACACTTTTTTGGATTTAGCCAGACTTTAAATTCCTACATTCTATCAAAGATGGGTCCCAAAACCTTTAGATGATATTTTTGAAGTATTGATTTGGCTAATATGTCATCCACATAGTCTTCCATTGTCTTATGGATGAGATCATGAAATATAGTCATCATAGCCCTTTGATATGTTGCTCCGGCATTCTTTAGACCAAATGACATGACATTCCAACAATATGTTCCCCAAGGACATGTGAAAGCTATTTTGTGTTGGTCCTCTAGCACAATCCTTATTTGATTGTAACCTAAAAAGCCATCCACGAGTGATAGCATTTGATGTCCGGCAGTTAGGTCTACTATCATATCAATGTTTGGTAAAGGAAAGTCGTCCTTGGGACATGCTATGTTGAGATCCTGAAAGTCTGTGCAAATCTGTATTTGACCACTATGCTTTGTAACTGGTACCAGATTAGATATTGAGTCCACATATGGTATAGGTCTGATGAATTTAGCATCCATGAGTTTTTTTAGTTCTTCCTTGACTAGTAATGCAACGTGAGGGTGCATCTTTCTCAGCTTCTGTTTGACAGGTTTGGAATTGGGTAGCAACAAGAGATGATGTAATACTAACTCCGGATCCAACCCTGGCATATCTGAGTAGGACCATGCAAAATTGATCATTCTTTCTTTGAAGAAACTGATGAACTGTTCTCTCTCCTCAGGAGTGAGTGATTTCGCCAGGTATATGTTCTTTGGGTTCTTGTCATCCCCCAAGTTAACTTCCTCTATTTATTTTACTAGCAAGGGAGATTTCTCTTTTTTTAAGGGGAGGAGTTCCTTCTTTCCATCTTCTAATGCCTCAGTGAGGTTTTCACTAGAAGATACATCTTCTTTTAGCTTTTTATTATTTTGTTCTTTTTTCTTTTGTGGACTGGAAAGAGGAGCTTCCTCCCTAAAGTATGCTGCTCTGTCTAGGTTGAAGGAGAATCCTGCCTTGTGATCTCTTGATGGGATGCCTTCCCTCAGTCCCATGAAATGAGCTATTTCCTCATCATTCTCGAAGACATCTAGATCATGTGGTCCTTGTTGATCCCACTCTATAAGCTTAGGGTGTACAAGATAGACACTTTCACTACTGTTTGGCTTCGGTTGACTGAAAGGGACTACGGATATGGTGCCTATGAAATTGGATTGTGATGTGGATGCACCACTTGAGGTCTGATGAATGATATGTTTGTCTATACAAGGTTTTTTGGTGATGGTTAGTTGGTTAAACAAGTCTGCTAGATTTATGATAATGTCAGCCCGAGGGGAAAAATATGGGATTGACGGTTTAGAGTCATGGAGGGATCTCCACTCATACTCATGGGAGTCAATCTCAATGGAATGTTTGTCTGATGTCTCACTTCCTTGGTTATCATCGATTGCTAAGTGTAGGTTTATTTGGGATTGTGTCATTCCCTCTTCGGTGAGCAACAACTGCGCTAATATGTTTCTTATTAGGACATGCTCTATGTTGTGCCCCCGGTGCATCTCTGCTATTTTCTCATGATTGACTTGAATGTCTTGGATCACAAGACTAGTGCTTTGTTGTCCATATCCCAAGCCTCTTGTGTTTCTCTTGGTTGGCGAGAGAGGAAATTCATATATGCCTTGTTGTCTTGCCCCCAGCCTAGTTGTACCATCATACCCAAATCTTTGTATCATTGTGTAACCGTTACCATAGTTTGACAAAGGTAATGGAGGCCAAATTGTCTCAGGGGAATCTTGGTATAACCAGGTATTGATGTCTTGTTCAAAAGGATTTTCTTCCGCTATGTCTCCCCACCAAACAAAAGTTGTGGGTGGACATCTGAATAGAACAGGCTGCAGAGTTTCTGTTGCAATAACAGGCTATGGCATGCCATGAGTTCTTGGGCTTTGAGGCATGTGCGTGATGGTAAAAGACTCTTCATATCTGTATTCACCATAATGCTTATCTGTGATGGATATCTTGCCTACTTTCTGTGTGATATCTTTGAGATTTGAATTTGAAGAGGATGAGCTGCCTGCATCTTGTTTAATGACTATCTTTCCTGCTGCTCATGTGGTATCCTTGGGATTCAAATATTAAGAGGATGGGATGCTTGCATCTTGGTTTGATGGTACCTGGTTATCAGTGCTGATTTGGACCATATTACAATATTGGAAGGGATTGGAATCTCTCTCTATGATGATCTCCTCTCCTTGGTGAGGGAACTTGATGCATTGATGGTATGTCAAAGGTACCGCTTTCATTTCATCTATCCAAGGTCTCCCTAGTAACATTTTGTATCCCAACTCAAGGTCTAAGATTTGGAAGGGTGTGTTTTTGACCGCAGGACCAATGCAAACATGTAGAATGATAATACCCTTAGAGGACCTTTCCTCCTCATCATAAGATTTGATATTTATCCTCCTTGTGACATCAATGCTTGATTCTAAATAGCCCAGTTGCTTGATTAAATTTAGAGTACAAATGTTTAACCCAGCTCCACCATCAACAAGGACCCTACGGACAACGCTTTTGTGGATCTAGACAAGTGAGTGTAGAGGATCATTATGTAGGGGTTTATGTGGCGATACATCACGGTCTGTGAATGTGGCATGTTTGTTAGTTGCTATATGGTTGACCATCATTTGGAAGCTCTCAGGTGTTATGTCCCTTGGGACAGCTACATTCTAAAGTTCTTGGTGAAGTTCCAGTTTATGCTGCGGAGATATGCATAATAAGTTAAACATGGAGATCTAGGCAGGTGAGTGCTTTAGTTGGTCCATTATGCTTGTTTGTGGATCTGAGTTTTCTATAGGATTGGCTAATTTAGTAGTTAAGGATGGTACACCTTGCAAGATGACTCTAGCATGACGCGTTGTTACATCACAATTGTTACCTTGGTCTTTGATAGTGATTGTAGCCACATGGCTATCTAAAGGATTGAGATAATTGATGACATTATCACTGTTGGCATATGTATAGTTAACTTGTTTTGTTTGTCCACCAGAACCAGAGGCTTTTCCCTTGTTCTGATCATGAAAGGTATCATTGAAAATGGTGTGATCAGTTGTGCCTTTGGTTTGAGTATTCATCACATCGATGACCCCTGTGTCAATCAGATCTTGGATAGCGTGTTTAAATCTGTAACAGTTGGCCATTTTGTGCCCCTTTACCCGATGAAAGTCATAGAATTCTTTGTCATTATACCACCTTGGTTTGTTTTCATCTTGTTCAAAGTCCCTGATTTCTGGGAGAGTGATAGTGTTTGATTGTATCAACTTGTGTAAAGTTGATTCTATCGGCTCTCCTAATGGTGTGAAATCTCGTTGTTGGAATTGAAACCGTGGTTTGCGTTGATTCTATTGTTGACTATTTGACATAGCAACTGCTTGTACAGGGGGAGGTTGGTTTTGGGTGTATGCTTGTTGAGTGGGCCCTGTGGGTTTTTGGTTGGCCACAGGTGCACCTTGCAGTGACACCTTAGGTTGTGCATAGTAGACTATCTTCACATCAATGACACCATCGCTAGTGACATTTTTTTTTTTTTCAACCACTTAGATTTTTCTATTGCATTCTTATTTGTATTTGTTTGTGTGGGATCTGCAAGGATTCCTCGTTTGACTAAGTTCTGCTCACAACAAACTCCTCTTTCGATGAGTTGTGTGAAGTTCGGAGCTAACTGTAACTCTGTTGTGAATGACATGTCTGGAATTGGATTGTCAACAAACATGACTATTAAGTCTTGTTCAAGCACATCATGTGTTATATGATTTTTCTGTATTCCTCCACCTTTGTAGGAATTTCACAAAAGACTCTCCATCTTTCTGTTTGATATCGCAAAGGTCCTTGATGCTGACCTTGCACTCGATGTTATGATGGAAGTGAGCTATGAACTTTTTAGCCATTTCTCCCCAAGACTGAATGCCATGAGGCAGATGTAAGAACCATTCCATTGCTGGTCTGGCCAAACTTTATGGGAATAGTCGCATTAGATATGTATCATCATGAGCGACTTTGACGCAACTAGCAAAAAAATCTCAGATATGCTCAATAGGGTTGGTACTGCCCCTATACTTGTCAAATTTTGGTATCGAGAAGTGATTTGGGAATGGAGACATGTGAAGAGATTGTCAAAGGGATATGGGTATAAATCCTCTGTGGTATAGGATTTAGTCTACCCCTGATTTTGCATATCCATCATTTGGGTTTGAAGGGTTTGCATTTGTTGCATTAGCATGTCCATTTGATATTGAGGCTGGTGTGTGTGGACAGTCCTTTGTGCCATGGTGGGTATGAGGCTGCGCCTATGTGTCCCTTGAGTAGGAACATAGGATTTCATCCTAGGGACTTGATATTGATTCCCCATCGAGTGATTTGTAACTGGAGGGATATGAGTGGTCCATGGTGGGTTTTGATGTGTTTGCTGTTGTGACTGAAACTGGGGTTGATAATGCTGGGGTAGGTATTGTTGTTGTTGAGGTTGGGTTTGAAACTGGGGTTGCTATCGCTGAGGTTGGTTTTGAGGCAACTAAAGCTGGGGTTGCTGTTGCAGGGGTTGGAACTGAGGCAACTGAAGCTGGGGTTGCTGTCGTGGGGGTTGGATTTGAGGCAACTGAAGCTGGGGTTGCTATTGCGGAGGTTGGATTTGAGGCAACTTAAGTTGGGGTTGCTGTTGCAGGGGTTGGATTTGAGGCAACTAAAGCTGGGGTTGCTATTGCAAAGGTTGGATTGGTGTTAGAATGGGCAAAGGTGTAGCTTTGGGCGGGCCTTGACTGTAAGTCATTCTGACAGGGATGGGTCCCTGCGGGCATGATGTGTTGATCCCAAGACTAGTGTGAATTGATTGTAGTAGTGGCATAGTTTCAGAATAGTTGGTGTTTGGTGGGATGGAAGGCATAGCATGAGAGCTTGATTGTCCTAGCCATGAGACTAAAGGTAGAGGCATACTAGTGACCATAGGTGCACTTTGTTGCGAGCCTGTCATGCTTTGAGTAGAAGATGTGCTATCCTGGGTCAGGTCATTGGTTTGATTGGATACAACTGTGTCGATGTGGGTAAAACCAATGGTGGAAAGATTTATGACACAACAGGTAGTATTTGAGGATTGTGAGTAGTGTTTTGACCTACAAGAGGGTTTTCGGGCCATATAGTCGATACACTGAATTTAGCGGGGAGTTTGACTCCCTTCTTTATTAACATGGCCAAGTAACATTTAGGATCCCTCTCTACAAGAGCGTCAACTGCTTTCATGGAGTAAGCAACTTGTTCTACATCTTCAAGTTCCTCTTTTATGATATCTTGGAAAAAGGCTGCCCCATGGGGTTGTTCAATGAATAGAGCAGAACTGGTGTTCATGAAGGGATTGTTCTCTGCTTTATTTCCAAAGCGGGGAAGTGATTGATATATGACTCATCAAGTTGAGTTATAGCCTTAGACATTGTGTAAGGTCCTCCATGAGGTGTTTGAGACATAGTGCGGTCCAGGTTTTATAACTAAAACAAGTGATATAAAGCAAACAAAGAAGAGGATCCATTCTGAGGAAAGTCCGAGTTATGTTTTGGACAAGGGTAATTCTAAGGACAAATTTTGATATAACTTGATCTCAAAGTGGTGATGATAAAGGATAATATTTTCTGACCTTTGTCTTGGAGAAAGTCAATTTGATAAAGATGATAATGTTTGATATGATGAGATCAAGGTATTTCGAGTCTGAGCTTTTGAACTAACAATGTTTTTGACAATAGTCGTGTTTTATAGAGAAAGGGTAATCTTTAATGTTTAGAGATTCACACAATTTTCTTCATGTTTTGTTGGGATAGACACTAGTTTTAGACACCAAATGAAGATTTCTTTCAAGTTTTTAGGTCAAAATAGGAATATAGTATATCTGGTCAAATGCGGTACAATTTCACCGATTGCAATAAAATAACTGGTCGATTGTGGTAGTTTATCACACAATGCTTCTAATTTACAAGATAGTTGATGTTGACAACCCTAGAATTTAACATGTTTGACTTGTTTTGACAGTTTGGATGTTTTTATTTTTATTTTTTAGAAACTGATCAAAGAGACAAGCATAATAGACACTGTGTTTTGAAGAAAGAAGACTGAAATTGTGTATGTTCTACAACTTTTTCAAGTTGCAAGGTTATCACGAGGTCTCAACAATGAACAATTAGATTAATCTAGATCAATGGCTTCAAAATACAATGTTATAGGCCCAATGCTTGAATGTTCATTATCTCACACAACAATTGTCACGCTACTAGGACACGAAGGTCCACGATGTAGGTGCCCATGTTTTTTCTATTTCCAGGTATTGTTGCCGTGGAGTGAAGATCTCTTTCACTACACAAATACCGTGGGACACATATGTTGGGAATCTTGGGGGGAAATTTTGCAACCCCTTGCACTATAATAAGGTATCTATTCAGAGGTAAAATGGGTTGGCCTCTAATTAATCAAGGTTGTAGTAAGGGTCCGTGGTGTCTCTCCAATCAGTTTGTACATGCGTGACTCACTTAAGAGCCTAGTTGACCATGCTGGCTCCTTAGGGATATTCACTCGATCTAGAATATTATCAACATGTCTCGCCTGAGCTTGGCTAGATAAGATGGAACTTTGGTTCGCGCCTTGTTTATATACCGATCTGAAGGATTACCGGTTTAAGGTCATCCTCCGAGGAAGAAGCGCATTCCCCGGACAGGCCTTTCTAAAAAAGTAAAGGTTTGTAATCTAACAGTTTGTGCAAGTGCACCCAAAACTCAAGACACAAGGTAAATTGATTAAGCTCCGAAGTTTAAAGTGTGAACTAAGCTACACCACCATACAAGCACCAATGTTCAATTTTAAGCCCAAAAGTAGGTGTTGATTGCTTGTTCAATTTCAGTGCACCAAATTGAGAGATTCTTTGCCTTTGTTCAGTTTTAATCCTCACATCAATTTTAAGCCCAAATCCAAAATATGAGATGTGATATGTTTTGCAAGCACCGTTCTTTTTAAAATCCAAATCGACAAATGAATTCCTTTTAGTTTGCTTTGTTTAAACAAGTTAGTACCAAAAAGGATTGTTTGCAAAATGAGAATATATGTAACTTTGAAATAATGAATGATGCTTACCAAAACTTACTCTTCTCTATCCTCTGTGATTTGACCCAATCCTGCACATAAACCAAAAAAATATTAATTTAGAAACAACTGGGCAGAAGATTTGGATCAGATATTGTAATATTGCTGCGATTGCGGCAAACTTCTTGCAACTGCTGTCAACTTCTGTCAATTGTGGTAAAGCACTTTCAACTATGGTAAAATGCAATCAATTGCGGCACGGATCGGGCAACTGTGAAAAAATTATTTCAATTGTGGCACGAATCTTACAATTGTGACAAAGTACCCGAAGAATGAATACAAAAATAGACAGAAAAATACTGCGAAAGCCTGCAAACAATCGCAGTATTAAACCAGTCGATCGCGGCACATTTTTGATGATTGCGGAAAAATACCAGCAATTGTGAAATAATACAAGTATCAAAGAAAAGTCTGATTTTTAAATTTACGACCGTACGGTCGTGGTTGATCAACCTGGTTCTTCGTCTGCAAGAGATATTTGGGCTATTTGATTTACGTCGGGTTCACCAAAATGTACGCCTGTCCTTCCGGTTCATGATCCATGGATTCCCAATCTTTCTAAAGGAAAGGGTCAGTAGAAAAGGTTTCACAGATGATATGAATCAAATACACAATACTACCAATAACGAATAACAATGAAACGTAATCAATAAAATGTACAAGCAAGAGAAATAAAAATAAATGAATGCAAACCCCACGATGCTTGAAGCTTCTATTGTCTCTCTCTACTCCTTCCAAAATGTTGTTCTTGATGCTTAGTATTGGCGGGGCAGCATCTATGACTTGAGAAGTGTTGAGAAGTTGCTAATTGAAATGGGTGTGTGATCGCAAGATGACTTGAATGCTAGAACTAAACTAACAGAGTAATGGCGCATGGGAGCTTGAAATCCTAGATCCTTCAAATGGTTATGAAGGGTTTATTAAATAGGAATTGGTGATGATATGAACAGTTGAGATCAATCCCAGAGATGGGGAGATGAACGGTTGAGATCAAAAGGAACGGGAGAGGTCCTCCGTAAACTCCACCTCTTCATTTGGTAAAGAGGAGATAGAGTTTGGTTAACTAAAGAGATAATTATGAGTTACCTTTTTGAACTGAAGAGGTGGGTGAAGTTACCCATGTGGACTGGA
>MU226134.1:1506192-1531877 GCA_018584345.1 Thuja plicata
CTAGGGGTCATTAATGAGGGAAAAAGGTATTTCAGACTGGAGACACCGGTTCTTGCACCGGCATCTGTGAGGATGTCGATCCATAGATCAACATCTTCATAGACACTGATCTCTAGATCGGCATCTCTGGAGGCGACGGTGCTAGACCGACGTCTTCAAAGATGCCAGACCCAAACTCATGTCTTCAAAGATGGCGGTCTGCAGGAAAGGATGTTGGAGACATTGGTGTATGAACTGACGTCTGCGCCTAAAAGGGAAAACGCTGAGAGGGAGGGAAATGGAGGGACCCAGCAAGGGTCGGGGATGGGTCAAAAAAACACCTAGGGACAAAATTCCCCACTTTGGGAAGGTTTAGGCTAGGACTAGAAGAACAAGTGACTGACATGGTGGATTTTTGGAATCTTTGCAGGAGCAGTTCCCACCATTGGGATCACGAGAGCATTGGCCTCCTACCATGGAGTTGGAGTCGCAACTTACAGAGGAGGACTGGGGCTTGTTAGCAGTAGTTGGGTTGGACTATGTGCACTGTTGGCCTAGGCTACGGGCACACAATGGGATGATGACTGCGTTGATCGAGCGGTGGCACAGTGACACTACCAC
This sequence comes from Thuja plicata, assembly GCA_018584345.1. Lineage (NCBI taxonomy): Eukaryota > Viridiplantae > Streptophyta > Pinopsida > Cupressales > Cupressaceae > Thuja > Thuja plicata. The sequence goes on from MU226134.1 coordinate 1,506,793, forward strand.
CTTTCACTTGCCTACTAGAGAGGTGACCATCACCTTGGAGGACGTCTGGCAGATCCTTTGGATACCCATCTGAGGGGCAATTCCTTGGTACCAATTGGAGGATAGTGACCATTATATGGAGATTTATTTTAGGTGGCCGATGAGGCAGATTCCAACATGCCAGACTTGGATGCCCTGGTAGCCAGCAGTTGACAAGAGATTACGGTGGATAGCTCTTTATCTGGCGAGATTGATTGGGGGATGCATGTTAGCTGACATGGCAGGAAATGGTTTTGGCATGGGATAATCATGGGCGCTATCATAAATGCTAGAGGAGGGGACCTCTTATTGCTGGGGGTATGTTGTCTTAGGAAAACTATACCACAATCTACACATGGCTGTGTACCACGAGGCACGCAAAATGGGTACTAGAGTGACCTTGATGTTAGTTTGGGCTTGGGAGCATATTGCAGTGTTCTGGCTTATGAGAGTTTAGGAGTCACGACAGCCTGGAGAGCCCTATGCCTGCAGATATAGGCATCCCTTGAGATAGACCTCCGTCGGCCAGACTGGATATTAGCGGTGACTCCTAGATGAGGTACAGGTTTTCTATTGGACCCCATATAGGCTATGCGAGCCATGTGGGATGATGGACTGGGCGACTGGAGTGGAGGATGGTTTCAATGAATTTCTGTACTTATCATATGTTTAGACTGATTTCTTTCTACTGGGAGGACCATCCACCAGATAGAGAGGTACAAACCATCCAGGGTCATGCGAAAGTTTGGGCTGCAGAAGGGAGTGGTGGCAGAGGATGCCTTACATCCTCATGTCACTAGGGAGGTAGGGACATGGGGGAGGTACACAGATGCTCTTAAAATGAGGGAATCCTGGAAGGACATGGTACAAAATTATTTTGTGGTGCGTCCTGATGTCACAGATGTAGGGATGACCCCAGAGTTCATAGCATGGTGGGATGCGCACATACCATTGAGATTGATGTACCCAGCTCAGGTGGCTGATCATGAGCAGTCGACAGGGGACATGGATGTGGATGAAAGGAAAAATATTAGAGATTCCTCAGAGACCTCGGCAGCAGGTCATTGGAGGAGGCCGCAGAGACGGGTGAGACCTCAGACAGAGGCATAGGTAGGGGCAGGGTAGGATCAGGGGCCATAGGGGCCCCCAACAACATAGGTACAGGTGTAGCCATAGGTATAGGTATAGGCACCACCAGTGCCACCATAGGGACCACCAGTGCCACCATAGGTATAGGGGCCACCTGCAGGATATGTAGCACATGAGACCCATGATACTGTCATCGTAGAGCGAGACAGTCTTCAGACAGAGTGCATAAGATTGCAAGGTTTATTGGACATGGTGGTGGTATCAGACATGAGCCTACACACAGAGATTGCCTAGATACAAGGGTTATTAACTGCAGAGACAACACGGGATGACAGGGCTGAGGGTTCATTGGATACCTTACAAGGCAGGGTTGACGCTGGGGAGTTTTCCATGGTTGACCTGACTCAGGATGCGACAGAGTTGCGTACTGAGATAGGTACCTTGACAGGCCAGTTGGACAGCTTGACCTTGTAGATGGAGTAGGCTACTGAGCATATTTTGGCATTGACCTCAGAGAGGGATGCAACACTGTGACGGGTGGAGGCTTACAGGGCTGAGCATGACATTGCTAGACAGGCAGCCATTGTAGGTGGGGTCAGATAGGTGGTGGCTAAGGCATTCGTAGTTCATAGAGATGTGAACAGGGTAGGTAGAGAGGCATCCCATTACAAATCACTATACCATCAGCTAGTTCTTAAGGGACAGAGATGAGATTACTTAAAGAGGTCCCATTCTCAGAGCATAGTGCGGACTTTGGCATCGCAAGGATTAGTAGGGATGCCACCACATCCACCACTAGGGCAGGGAGGTGGATCATCACAACCACTAGTATGATTCGTCAGAGGATTAGATGACACATAGTTTTGCATTTTTGAGTTATACATGTATATTGGCACTGAGGTGCATGTGATGTATTTTATTGACAGACATTGTATTTTATGGACATTTGATATATACAAATATTATTGAGGACTCTTATGATGCTTATGATGTATGATTTATATGTTGTGATCTATATGATGTTTTGATGCATATGCCTATATGATTACTGACATGTGGTGCTTGCTGGATGTGATGCATATGTATGTCATATTAGGTATGCAGGATGGTTTCATGACTATGTAAATATGATGTATGACTTATGCAGGATGGATGATGCTTATATAAATGATGTAATGACATGTGTGGATGCAGGATGTGATGTGTTTTTATGATGTATGCAATATATATGCTGATGTTTTATGAATATGTATAGGAATGCCAGATGAATGATGTTTTAACAGTGCAAGACTAAAATGAATCTAAATGAATTAATTATGCAAATGGTATATGAATCTAAATGTTGTAACAACATGAGATTATAAAATGGATGAATGCAAGATGAACCTAAAATGGATGAACTATGCAAGATGAATTAACAATGCAAGATAATGAACCTGAAATGGATTAACTATGCAAGATAATAAAATGAATCTAAAATGGATTTAATCTAAAATGGATTTAACAATGCAAGCTAAATAATGGATTAAAAATGATACTAACTATGCAAGTAAATGATTGACTTGATGATTAATGCAATTTAATAATGGATCATGATGAACAATAGATGATGGATCTAATGCAATCTAATGATGAATATAATAAGTCTAATGAATCTAAAATGATGAATAATGTAACTGAATCTTAATGAACAATGATAGATACAATAATGATACTAGAGGAAACAGACGAAATGGATGCTGGGTGCAATGGGACTCACATATTTTTTTTGTGTGTGTCACAATCAACTGATAAACCAGACAGGTGGACTATGGAGGATCAGGCAGGGAATGTTAGCAGGACAACGACTCTAGATGTTAGCATGATGGCGAGAAGATCAAACATGTCACGAATATACAAGGATCAAATTGAGAAATTAATTACAAGAGATCAGTTATAGTGATTATGTACAAAGGTTGCTGCTGAGATTTGATTTTGATCATGTTACTTGTCTTGATGCGCGTGATAGTTGTGTGTGCTGATTGATTAGTTCAAGAGGAAAGATACATCCTACGAGAACCCAAAGATGATGATGATCTAGATTTAAGTTGACGAGAGGAAGGATACATCCTCAAGACTCATTTCCAGAAAGATGGGACTTACCAAGTTGATTGATCAAATGTGCACTACAAGCAAACTGTTGAACCAACGTAGGATTTTACTAGCACAACTGTATTGTTTTCCACACAAGGAGAAACTCAAGACATGAGAAATAGATAGGATTGATGCTTATGGTTTGGGATATTACAATGTATGAACAATAATATACAAGATTATGTGTACAAAAGCTCAAGATACGAGATAGGAAGATCATTGCAGACTAGTGCGTATGATATGCAAACACCCAGGGAATATAGGAAATGCAGAGATTAATAGAGATGTGGTGCTGGTGATGGAAGGAAATGAGATTTTGATAGATAATGGAATGGTCCATTATGTGTGTTGCCTATTTCTAGGTTTTCATCTTGTATACTTGTCCAAGGCATTTGATTGCCAAGTTTTCACCATTGGACGAAAGTTTTTCTCTTTATTTTTATTTTTGATTTCTTTGGATCTTTTTGATGTTTTTGATATTGCCCAAGTGCCTATTTACCAGGTTTTTACTGGGACAACCATTTTTTCAGCTTCATTTTTCTTCTTTTTAGAGATTTTTTTTCAGGACTGTTTTACATTGTTTTTGTACTTTTTTCAGGACTTTTTACACTTTTTATGGATTTTCTCAGATAACTAGAATGAACAACTAGCCATTAGGAATAGAAGTTCCTAAAGATGAATGATGTTGATAGGATCATTCAATGGTTCTTCTTCAGGAGTGGAGAGTTGATATGCCCCAGAACCAAAGCATGCAGTGACAACATATGGGCCTTGCCAGGTGACTTCAAACTTACCTTTCTTTTCCCGATCAGTACCCACTTTCTGATTTTCCTTTAGCACAAGGTCCCCTACCTAGAACTGGCATGTGTGGACCTTCTTATTATAGTTCCTCTTGAGTTTATTTTGGTAGAAAATAAGGTGATCATAGGCTTGTTGGCACTTTTCATCTAGTAGATCAAGCTGTGTGAGTCGTGCCACTCGGTAATCTTCATCATCAACCAAACCTCTTAGTGATACTCAGAGGGATGGTAGTTTGACCTCAATTGGTAAGACTTATTTAGCACCGTAGCCTAGGGAGTATGGAGTGGTTCCAGTAGGAGTGTGGTATGAAGTGTGATAGGCCCATAGGGCAGGGTTGATTTGGAGATGCCAGTCATGACCAGTATCATTGAAAAATTTCTTGAGGATTTTGAGGATGGTTTTATTAGTTGCCCCAGCTTGGCTGTTATCTTGGGGGAAATATGGACTAGAGAAATGGTGATGGATATAGAGGCGTGCACACAGATCACTAATGTGTTGATTTTCAAATGGTGTTCTGTGATCTGTGAAGATAGTGGAGGGTATGCCAAAGCAGAAAACAATGTGATAGAGGATGAATTTGGGTATCTGGACACCAGTAGTGAGTGTGAGCGAAATTACTTCAACCCACTTTGTAAAGTACTCTGTAGCTGTGATTATGTATTTGTGGCCTTCAAAAGAGAGGGGAGTAATCTTACCAACAAGGTCAAAACCCCAAAAAGAGAAGGGCCAAGGAGGCATAATAGGTCTGAGGTCCTAAGAAAGAGCATGAATCAGATTGGCATGCTATTGGCAAGGTAAGCACTTCTTGACGAACTCACAAGCATCATGTTCCATTGTAGGCCAATAGTACCTTGTGTGTAGGAATTGGTTGGCTAGGACCATGCCACTTGTGTGGGCACCATAGATTCTAGCATGTACCTCTTGTAAAGCCTAGGTGGCTTCATTTTCATCTAAACACCTAGAGAGTACATTGTGATAACCTTGACGATAAAGGGTGTTGGCTACGAGTGTATATCGGGAAGCTCTGCGGATAAAGTTTTGGTATTGGGTTGCAGTGAGGTGAGGAGATATGATACCATTTTGTAGGTAAGCTTGGAAATCATGGTACCATGGGGATATCATGGTACCACAGGGACTGAGGACCAACCAAGACACATACGCGATTTGATTCATCATTCTCATAAGCGGAGCACGAAGTTGCTCAACTAAGAATTCATATTGAATAGAATCATAATGAATCTCTAGGAGGGAGCCAATTGTGGCCATTACATCAACAACCTTATTCTACAAGTGTGGTACCTGTGTTATCTGCAAATGGAGGAAGTGTTCTTTCAGCTTGTCAACCATTTGTTTATATGGCGTCAATTTGTCATCTTTGGTTTGATACTCATCTAGTACTTGTTTGATGATGAGTTGGGAGTTGCCAAAGACATGTATGTCTGTGATGTTCCATTCTATAGCCATGCAGAGTCTTGTGATTAGTGTCTCATATTCTACAATGTTGTTTGTGTAGGAAAATCCCAATTTGAATGACATAGGGATGTAGTCACCTTGAGGTGTGACAAAAAGTATTCATGCCCCTGCACCATGAGCTGTGTAGGACCCATCAAATTAGAGTTTCCACATTGGTTTTTATTTTATCATGTACAAATGCTCATCTAGAAATTCTGTGACCAAAGGATATGCGTTTACCAATGGTGCTTCTGCTAGTTGGTTAGCGATGACTTGCCCTTTAATGGCTTTTCTGTCTACATATTGAATATCAAACTCGCTTAGTAACATAACCCATTTTGTCATTCAACTTGTGAGTGTAGTCATGGAGAGTAGGTACTTGAGAGGATCAACCTTCAAAATGACTTGGTTGTATGACTAAGCATAAAGTGGCAAAGTTTTTGAGTGGTGAAGACCACTGCCAGACATGATTTTTCCATAGGAGAATAATTGAGCTCATAACCTACTAAGGTTCAACTGATATAGTAAATAGCTCTTTCTTTACCTTCATCATTCAATTGAGCAAGGAGTGCCCCTAGTGCTATGGTAGTAGTAGAAATGTATAGGATGAGTGGTCGACCGGGTATAGGTGGTACCAAGATGGGTGGATTAACTAAGTATTCTTTGATTTTGTCAAAACTCTTCTGACACTGAGGATCCGATTTAAATGTGTTGTCTTTTTGTAGGAGATGAGTGAATGGTTGGCACTTGTCTGCTAGTTGAGAAATGAAATGGTGCACAGATTGTAGCTTTCCTTGGAGGCTGCGTAGCTGTCAGAGTGTTTTTGGTGGAGGCATCTCTATGATAGCTTGTACTTTCTTTGGATCAATTTTAATGCCTCATCTGGATATAATAAACCCCAGCAATTTGCATGATGTGATGCCAAAGACACATTTCTTAGGGTTGAGAATTAAGTAGTAGTGTCCAATTCTATCAAAGATGCATTCCAGAACATCTAGGTGATCTTCCCTTTTTACTAATTTTGCCAAGATATCGTCTACATAGTCTTCAAGAATTTTGTGAATAATGTCATGAAAAATGACAGTCATGGCTCTTTGATAGGTTGCCCCAGCATTGTTTAAGCCAAAAGGCATCATGTTATAGCAGAAGGTGCCCTAAGGGGTTGTGAATGATATCTTATGTTGATCTTCTTCTGCAATACGGATCTTATTATATCCAGAAAAACTGTCCATGAGTGACAACATCTCATGTCCTGCTATGAGATCCATGATCATATGTATGTTTGACAGGGGGAAATCATCCTTGGGACATGCCTTATTGAGATCTCTAAAATCTATACATATCCTGATTGATTTATCAGGCTTAGAGACATGCACCATGTTAGAAATCTAGTCAGAATAGTCAATGGGGCGGATGATCTTGGCTTGGAGTAACTTTTCTAGCTCCGCTTTAACAAGTAGTGCCATTTTAGGGTGCATCTTTCTAAGCTTTTGTTTGATAGGATTAATGTTTGGGTCCACTGCTAGATGGTGAACCACCAAGTTGGGATCTAACCCCAGCATGTGGGAGTAAGACCATGCAAACTCAGATATGATGCTATGTATGTGATGGCGGGATTTTCTTTGGTACCCAGGTTGAAAGGTTTTGCTTCTTCAATGAGAATCGATGACTGTTTAGGCCTATAATCACAGATCAGAGGAAGAGGAGAATCTTCATCCTCTGGCACTTCAGAGAGGTTTTCACTAGGGGATACACCCTTTGTTTTTACTTTTTTTTATCAGATAGCGCCCTAGAGGGGTTTTCGCTAGGGGATCGATTTTTCTCTTTTTTATTTTTGTTTTTTGTTTCATTTTTGCGGCTAAAGTTCTCCTCTTCCCCAAAGTATGCCTTTGGGTCCAATTTGTAGACATATGCTGAGTCTTGCCCCCAGTCATTGCTTTTCTCAATTGCTCCCATAAAGCTTAGGAGTGCATCCTCACTTTAGAACTCGTCAACGTGCACAACACTTGGTTGGTCCCAGTCGACAAGTTCAGGATGGCGAAGGGGAAGGTCAATGAATAGGATGGAAATTTGTTGTAGGAAAACATTTCCTAGGAAGGTTTCATCGTCAAAAACATCATCATAAGCTCTCACAAATTTCTCTTCCGGGATATCTTCAATGTCAGCGATTTCACCCAGGGATGGACAAGAGGAATAGTCGATGAACTCATTAGTGCCCCCATTCGTGCTAGAGCCCATGCCAAGGCCTAGGTTCTTTTCTAGTCAAGTAGGTATAATAGGATCTTTCATTCCTTTCTCTTCATAACCAAGGCCACCTCCTTGGTAGTTCCATTTTTTGGTCACCAGTTTGTGTGTTGTAGGGTACTTATCTTTGAAGTAATTGAGGCAATTTGAGTCCTTGGGTGGTGCATCTTTATATAGCCATTGGTTGATGTTTGGTGTCATTTCCTGGCCAGTCAAAGTACCCTTTGAGATAAAAGTGGTAGAACCAAATTTTAGTGCCTTGGTTGTCTCTGATTCTGTCTTGCTTAGATTAGGTTGGTGACCCTGAGTGTGAGGATCAATTGGCAATGCTCTAACTATGAAGGCATCAGATAAAGTGTACTCACCATAACCTTTGTTGTTGATCTTGATTGTGGATAAGGTGGAGGAGAGGATTATTTATGGGTCTGAATGGGTTGAGATGAACTAGCGATAGAAGTACCAATATCGATCCCAGGATAGTGATTGGAATGTGGAAAGGATGTTTCCAATGCATTGCAGTATGCGAAGGGCTTGGGATCTGCACGGATGGTGATCTCAGTGCCTTTATATGGGAATTTGATGCACTGATGGTAGGTGGAGGGGATGGATTGCATAGAATGAATCCATGGGCATCCAAGGAGGATATTGAAGGGAAGGTCAAGATCAACAACATGACATAATGTATCCTGAATAACAGGGCCCACTTGAATGGGCAATGATATGGTGCCTTCATAAGTACGCTCCAGATTGTCATATGCCTTTATTGTGATGAAATCATTTATTATATCAACTTCAGTGCAACCCAACTATTTTATGAATTTTAGAGTGCACAGATTTAGGGCCGATCCATTATCTATCATGACCCATTTAATGGCAAAATATTTAACCATGACAGCAATACAGAGTGGGAGATTATGATCGGTTTCTTCTAAGGGTATGTTTGTTGGTTTAAAGGAGACCCCACAAGAGGCAGATAGGTGTCCGACAAGGTTCTGGAATTCAGTGAGGTTGATGTCACTGGGAACATGAGATTCTTGCAAGGCTTTATTAAGGATCTCTTGATAAGTGGGTGAAGTACGGAGGAGATCCAAGATGGAAATTTGGGCCAGGGTATTCCCTAGGTGTTCCAAAATGTTGTATTGGGTCCCAGGAGATGGGGTGAGACTAACACCTGCAACTGTTATCCTACCTCTATGAGTGGTGCTTGTGCATTGGTTATCGACACCCTTGACATGGATGACATTGACAAAGGTCTGGACTTGGGATATGCAGCCGATGAGGTTATCGTAGTTGATATAGGTATTGTTATAATATTTTCTATCTGCATTTTATGCTTGTTTACCCTTTCACTAATCAAAGGACTGGGTAGGATTGCCTAGGCATGTACCAAAAGTGTGTTTAGGGAATGCATTCTGATAAATTTTAAGGCTGGAATTTGGTGATGATTGGGAAGGAGAGTCCACTTTGATCTCCTTGCGGTCAATGAGATCCTGAATATAGTGTTTCAGCTTCATGCATTTGAGGGTGGTGTGTCCCTTAACACGATGGTATTCATAGTACTCGTTGTCTTTATACCAAGCTAGCTTAGGAGTTGAGTCATCAAATGGCTATGTTTTAGAATACATGACTTGGTTAGCTTGGACTAGCTTGCAGAAGATGATGTCTATAGGTTCACCCAAAGGGGTAAACATGCATTGTGGCACATTTGAAGTGTGAGGTCTTTGTTTTCCTTATGGGACTGATATAGCATTTTTCTGATTCATAGGACCTTGAGAGTTGTGTTGATATGATGTCCCTGGGGGGGATAGATAGTCGCACCTTGAGGGTGCATGTTTTGCTGGTAAGTCGGATGGGAATACATAGGATTGGGCAGTTGATACATGGGAGGAGGTTGGGGGTACATTGGTGGTGCTTGCTGATAAGTCTGGGTAGGTGCATTAGGACTAGCTACCACAACCTAAACATGTTTGGTGTCAGTGGCTCCATCTGTTACCGCATTTTTGTTCTTGTTCTAGTATCGTGATCGATCATTGTTATGTTTGTTAGGCTGGGATTCTTTGTAGTGCTTGATGGTACCCTCTTCTACAAGACCTCGTTCAAGATCCATACCTTTGATTCTGATGTCATGATAAGTTTGTATATAGTTCATGCGCATGTGATATGCAAGCTTAGGATGGAGGTTGTTAATGAAGATTTTGATAAGGTGTTTCTCTAGGATTGGTAAGACAAACTTGTAGTAAGCCCTTGCTAGTGTTGAAGATAATTGGCCAGGCTTTCTCCTCCCTTTTGTTTGGAATAGCATAGGTCAAGGAGTGAGAGTTCATTTTCAACATTATGTGCGTATTGGGCCACAAAATTTTTAGATAATTCAGCGAAAGTAGAGACTGTGCCATAAGGAATTTTGTAGAACCACTCAAGAGCAGTTCCTCCTAAGCTTTTGGGAAATAGTCTCATGAGGAAATTATCACTATAGGCTACTTCTTGGCAGGCCATGTAGAATTCTTTCACATGACTCACAGGATCTCCCTTCCCCCGATATTTATCAAATTTGGGTGTCTCAAAGTGCTTGGGGAAGGGTATAATAGTGATGGATTGATCAAATGGATAAGGACACACTTCCTCAAACTTGAATGTTTTATCTTCTGTCCCAGCTTTTAGCTCCTTGAGAGAATTCTTCATTTCCTCCCATTCATGATTGATTTGCGAGGGAGGATTGTTGATCGTGATTGTAGGATTTCCTTAAACCAGATATGGATCAAATGGAAAAAATGGAGGATTCTATGGGGGATATATTAGTTTTTGGTATGATGGTTGCTAGTGAACGTACATGGGCTGTTGTGATGGAAGCTGTGGTTGAGGGGAATATTGTAGTGGAGGAGGTGTCGGTGCTTGATAAGATTGTTGCAACTGCTGAAAATATGCTTGTATTTGTTGCAACATTGGATAAGTGGGATGAGTTTGTTGGGCACATGTATATGATGGAGGATAGGTTTTTTGTAGCGGAATGCCCCCAGTAGGAACATTGAATTTCTTTGGAGGTGGAATTATTTGTGATGTAGTGGAAGATGGCATGGCTATAAAATTGGCAGAATGAGTTTGTTGTTGTTGAATGGGTTGGATAAAAGGATTAGAAAACTATTGCAGTGGTTGTTCCATGAGCGGATTTTCCCCCTAAATTTGTGGTTGTGGCTATTGTGTAGTTTGGATAGTGGGTTGTGTAGTGGTGAAGGGGTTGATTGGTTGTTGTTGCACTTGAGATGTGAATGGATTAGTGATTTACTGCTATTGGTTAGGTTTTTGTTATTGATGTTGGATAGGTTGTTATTGCTATTACTATTGGATAGGTTAGATGGGAATTTGGGGTATGACAAAGGGATTCATGGATGGTTGCAGTATGGGGGGATTTGGGTTGAACAACATTTGAGGTAGAACTGCTAGCATTCATTGTAATTGCGTTGTTGGTGGAGTGGGAAAAGTGGACCCTTGCGGAAATAAGGGTTGGTTATAGGCATTGGTAGGTGGCATGCCTATGGTGAAGAAATGCAGAATAGGCATGGAGACTTGGGTTCTTTGATGCTGTGAACTGGTTGTTGCACTTTAAACGGGTTGAGTAGGAATGGGTGGAATGGTGGTTTGTTGTGTGCTGATTAGTCGTAGTGGAAAGTTTGCAATGAATGTTGGGATTGTTTGTGAAAGAGGAGTGACTGTGGCTTGCGAAGGTGCCTGCATAGTGATAGGGGGTATTATTTGTGCTACTGATGTGGCATCAGGAGGCGGGGCTCCTGAGGTAGGTGAGGGTGTTGTGTGCATGATGGAAGGTGGAATGGAGGGATGAACTACTTGTGCGAGAAAAGTTCCCACTTGTAGGGCTCATTGAAGTGGATCAAAATTTTTTTTCTAGTGGGATAAGGATGTTCCCCTAGAAGTGCCATAGGTCATGTAACAAGTGTGGGTATAATCCAAGGTGGAAGTTGAAGTCCTTGTTGTATGTCCAAGAGTACCTGATTGTTGTTGCGTCCACTCATGGCGTTTACCATGTGGACATGCGCTGGATGGTTGATAAATGTTTCCATGGTACATAGAGTGGGAGTTTCATTAGTGTCTACCCAGATATGTTCAATTTGATCATTGGGCTGAGGCGCATAAGTAACCATGGCATTGGTGTTGTCAGTCATAGGAATAGATGAGCTAGCGACAAGATTAGGATCCATGTTCTTCCTCTTCTTAGTGGCTCGTGTGATAGGTGGCATGAAATGACTATCCTAAGGGATATGAGATGCAAGATGTATGCAAGGATGTACCTAGGAAACTAAGGATGATGATACTAGGATTAAGGATGACTTGATGTATGCAAGGATCAAGGGTTGCTTTGCCTAGTGTAGGATCAAGTGGATATGATTGTCTACCTAAGACAGACTTGTGGTCTTTGGCGGATGAGATTCTTTGTTAATGTGAACCAACCTTTTGATCAAGGTGATGAGGTTGCAAAAGAAAAAGGAGATTATCCTAAAACAATGCTTAGTTTAAGGACATTCAAGGATGGGGTTTGATTAAGATGTAGGTTTTTAGCAACTTAAAAGGGTATGCATTACCAAGTGAAGGATGTTACCAAGGATGCTTTGGATGATGATTAGGATGATGCTGGGTTGATTAGGATTGATTTGATTAATGCAAGATCATGCTAGGATGAATGTGTGATGTGTTCCTAAAGATCACAACCTAAGGGAGGTCCTAAAATGCAAGCTAAGTGAGCTTAAGAAGAGGAGTAACTTGCGTTTGTTGTGGTAAACCGACTAGTCATATTGTTCAAATCCAACAAAAGCAGAGTTTAGAGGATATTTTCCCATGAAACGAGCAACCTTGTTGTTGTAGATCACTTTGTCGAATTGTTCTCATTTATGAATCTCTTGTTTGATAGAATTGATGATGTGTTGGTATCTGGTAGCTTCCCGGGTTGTGTTTTTCTATTCTCTTTGCACGGGAGGTAACAAAATTTTCACCTTCTTATGTTTCTTGGAATCGGTCATGTCCTATAAGTAGATCTGATTTTGGATGAATAGTTAGAGGTTTTAGGACATATCTCATAAAAGAATGAATTCTTGCAAAAGGACATTGTCTTGATAATCTGGCAAAAGCTTGATCTTGTTCTAATTTTTTAATAGATTTGTTCCATGGCAAGAACCAATTTCAACATAGTCAAACCAGAAAATAACAAGCATGTGTCTGAAAAAAATTGAACAAGGGTGAAAGCAACCTTGAAGGAAACAAGCATGCGACAAATTTGAATGTTGGGTATTCTGATGTGTTTCAGATTTGTAAATGTTTTTCAAGCACTTCAAGCACAAAATCTACCTAAGGAGTTGGCATAGCATGAAAATAATTTCTCATAAGCTTAAGCACATACACAAGAGCTAATTAGAATATGGCCATCACCAAGAACTTAATGGCTCTAGTCATGATGCTGTATTATCCGATTCCAAAAAATCAGGGTGGCATGAATGTATGAGTGATCTTGGGGAAGTTACTATCTTCCTTGCACAAGCATTATCACCTTTCGGGGGTGTTCTGGGTAGCTTCTAAGCCTAGAGTGTTTAGTATGGTTCTCCGTTTGATTGTATCCTCTATGTCCATGCAAGCATGATTCAGGCGTATAGCCCCATAGAGCGTCTTGACAAAAGTGGTCACGTAAACGTGATTGAGATCGTGAGGCGGCACTTAAGTTGGATAAGAGCCGAGTATAAGCTCAAATGCCAACTAACTCCTGAGGCTTTAAACCCAAGGAGTAAATTTGATTAACATGAGTTAGAGTGGTGTGGCTTACACCTCATTCTCATGTGGGTCATTCCTGGGAGATTTTTTCCTCAATCGACAGGCCCATCTAAAGGATTCATCTTGGATTGGCGATAAAAAGGAGTCTAGATTTTTTATTTTCCCACAAGGGGAAAAGATAATACTCTCCTATCCAGTATCATTTTCTTCAAAAGCATGTAAGACAAGTTTTTTCTTTCCCAAAAAGATTTAATTATTTAACACAAAGCAAGTGTGTCTAGGGTTTTTATCCTCCCAAAAGGGAAGAGAGCATAATCCCCTAACACTTTCTTCGGATTAGATAAAGAAATCTAACTAATTAATCTATGTGCCTAAGAAATATTAGGACAAACATGATCATTTGGTCAATGTAGATCCGAGTCAACCTGTAATACAAACCCGAGTAGTCTTGAAATTGCGTTCTTTGACAAGCGGTGCTACAAAAAAAATGATTAGTAATTTCAAGTTTGGCCTTTGATAAGCGTTGAACACACAAGAACCACTTAACAATTGTTAGCACATGATAAATCCCATTTTGACAGAGTGCAGATGCCGATTCAGGGCACAGATGCTAATTAGTGTTTTAGCCAAAAAAATTACAGAATGCAGACAACAGGCTAAAACACAGAAACCAGAAAGTGGCTATACCAGTCGGAGACGCCAATTTTCAGAGCGTAGATGCTGATTATGTGCAAATGCCAATTTGTAAATCACAAACGCTAGTTCATGAACTAGTGTTTACACAGATGCCATTTTACCTGCAAGCACAAAATGAAAGAAAAAGATAGCAAACAAAGTTAACCTTTTTCTCCTTTCTAGTCTTTAATCAGATCAAATTTAGCCATTTTAAACTTTTCAAACATTAAAAATTTGGTGTGTTTTTAAGAAACCATCCATATTTGTTCATTTTAATTAATTTTTAGCATTATAACACCTTGTGAAAGTGGATCTCTGATAAAAAATAGAATGCTAAATCATTAAAAGTAGTGGAAAAGACAGTGAATCTCAAAAACAAAAAAGTTAAGTTTGGAAAGTCTGAAATTAACAATGCCAGGCGTAAATGACAGTTTAGGTCACAGACGCTGGTTCAGTGAGAACCAGCATTTGCGCAGATGCCTCTGCGTGAAACGCAGACACTGATTCGCGTTCTTGGCAACATTTAAAAGAAAGAGAGACAAGAAGTTAGAAATTTTAGGGACGCAGGTCCCACCGGGCGTGCCAGAATGTAGTATGAGGAATTATTCAACCTATTGGGAGTAAGATCAAATATGAAAACATTAGTGGGTTAGCACATCAATTCAAAATCACATAAAAAAATATAAGCAAGCAACAAAGAACTCAACATAACATCAGATTGAGCTTAAAATTAGTAAACAATGCACCCTATTTTACTCATTTTGATTTGCTCTTCTTGATAGGATGTAGGTGTGCTCTCTTAAACACACAAAATACAATGGAGCCCAATGCAAAATTCAAGATTGATAAGATGAAAGAATTCAAGAACTAGTATAAGGAACTAGTCTCAAATCTTTCAAAAGGATGATACTCTAAGCTAGTTAAGAGATAATGTGCATATGCTAGATGGAAAAAAAGATTCATTCACCAAATTGAAACCTAGCATTTAATATCTAAGTTATTAAGCATAAACTAAGAGCATATGAAAACATGAAATCTAGAGCTATGAACTTCTAAATGCAAAATAACATGATAACAATGCAAAATTGAGAGATGAAAATATGAGAGGAGAAGTCCTCTATTTATAGAGTTTTTGGAGAGAGGAAGAGGCTTGTATGAAGTGGCAYCTATGTGGCATCCACATAAGAGCCACATAGGAGACACATAGACTTGAAAAGATGGCCAATTTTGAGTCAAAGTTGRMATTTAATATTGAGTAGCTCAATATTTCAAAAGGGGAGACAAAGTTGTAAGAAGGAATTAAAGAGGAATGGGTGCCCATTTTGGAGAGAATTTTCCTATATGGGTGAGCATTCCATTAGCCTTAAATAGGTTAGGAATCACCCATTAAGAATGGTTAAAGGACAGTTAGGTGGGGAAGTATACTTAGGAAATGAGGTGATGGGAGTAGGGTAGGAATAGGGTAGGCTTTAGTGTAGGATTAATAGGTTCCTAGCTAGGATTTAGGGTATTATTCAAATCAAATTTGAATAAATTATGGTTTAGATCAATTAGGAAAATGGAGGATTTAATAAATGTAAATTTATTAAAAAAGGGAATTTCATGCGACAAATGTATTTAAATAAAATACATTAGAATAGTATTTACACTATTGATAAATACTAGCAAATGAAGCTATTTAATTGATTGAATTAAATAGTTAGAGGAATAAGAGGGAAAATAATATTGATAATAATATTAATATTTTTGGACGTCCACAATAACAAACAAGGAAGATTCAAACAAAGGATCCAAGCATTTTGGATGCATAGTAGACAGGGATCTGAAAGATAGAATTAACAAGATCAAGATCCTACCTTAGTAACAGATGAGAGGAACAAATTCACAAATCCAAGCAATGAAGAATCCAAAAAGGCTCCTAAGCTCTCCACAAGTCTCCAATAACCTAATTTCACATTCTCCCCGATTGAACAACCTCCAAAATGGCTTTCAATCCAAGAATATGGAAAACCAAGCAATTAGGTTTTCAAAAAGTGAAATCCTAAAGGGAATATTAATTATTAATTAAAAATAAAAGAATTGCTTTATTTTCAATTTTCACTTAAAGCCATGCACAACTCAACTTTATAATATGAAAACAAAGTCATAATTGAAAAATGCATGAGAATATTTCTATTTAAATAATTCAATTAATCATGCTACTTAAAGTAATACTTATTAATTCAATTTTGCACAATTCATTTCAATTATTGGATTTAATATTTATTAAATCTCAATTATTTAAATCAAGACTTAATAATTAAATCAATTAATTAAATATAGGCCTTTAATTAATATTTAATTATTAAATAGCATATATTTAATATATGAATGTTTTAACCTTGTTAAAGGTGCAATTATTAACATTAATATTTACCATAAATATTCATTAAACAAATGAAGCCAAAAGCATCATTAAATCAACTGAAAACCATCTAATTAGAAAAACAACTAAAACAGGGAAACAACTGAAACAGACACACAAGCACACACAGAAAGGCTCACGAATCCACATCACTTAACAGATTTAGACAAGGTAGTCAGTCAGATTCTTGTCGATTTATAGGAAAAAATAAGGGTTTAGGGTATGGATTTAGGCCTTAATATTATCTCCTCTCTCTTACCATTGAGATATTGCAATATGACATGCTCACTCCTACCAATTGAGGGAAGACATAGCCCGATACCTACAAACCTATCATCACAAAGATGAATATATGCATACATAATATAACCAACAATGGTTGAGACTAGTTTATCATGTGGATCTCATTGAAGCAAGTAACTATGAATCTATCCCATACCATACCAAACACATCAAACAATATTGTAAAACGTACATATGATCCAAGTGCATGTAGACATAGGGTTAGTATTGTTAGAAATCCATAATAAAAATGAAATCATAACATATACATAACCATTTTGAAATAATCATAAATCATATGCAAAAAGATGATATAATACACTAAGAAATTAATCATTAACATAATGAAAAGTATACATGAATATCTTCAAAACCAACTAAAATAACCAACGCAAACATAAAAAGGCCTAAAAGAGTTTGGAAACTAAAATAGACAGGAAGACTAAGGGGTGGGTATTACATTTGGCATACAACATCTTAGTAGGGTGACCTTGGATCCATGACATGCAGGCTATCCCCTCGACATATCATCAATGTGTAAAATTCCCACATAACGGAGTGGAGGTTTCTATCCTAACTGATAACACCTACTCTTGAAACAATTTAAAACAAGCCGACAACATGGTCCCACTTAACAAAGAAGCATTTAATAGACAAGAGGTTGAGAATTCTAAAAAAAAAATTGTGAAGAACTTTGGAGAGAAATTTAAAATTAAAGACACTGGAATGTGGGAATATCAATTACATCCCTTACTATCCATGGATAATCTTCCTACATCCCTAGATCTTATGGAAATCCCTCATCGTCATTCAAGCCTTCTAGTGCCCAGACATTAACAATACATGAAGGAACTGGTATGGTAAAACCTCATGTTTATCTTTCAGAGGAAAATGAAGAAAAATATGTTCTTTCCTGGCTTTACAAAGAAGAAGAGCATGGTCAAGAAGTCAAACATTTTGAGATCTCCCCGCGGAAGTATGGAAAGGGATATCAACTCATGAAAAAATGGGGTATAAAGGGAAAGGACCCCTCGGCAAAAATAAAGGATTACCAGAGACCATACTTTCAGAGTTCTGGAGTCTAATAGATAAAATAGGGCTAGGATAGCGTGAGAAAAAATCCAATACTTCCTCTATCCATGGTCTTATACTGAATCAAAAAGAGGACTCTGATGATGAGATTGGAGAGGAGGAAGAGATTACATTGTTATTTTTTGAGAGGATTTTACATATATAAACAGAGAATCCCAGTTACCAATGAGAACTCTATATTCTAGATCAATTCAGAGCCCTCTTCAAACCAAGTGGATCAACATCCCAACAATCACAGGAAGATAATCAACTGACTAAAGAAGAAGTGATGGCCCAATAATAGAAAATTGATTCACATGAAGATGATCTGGGACTAGGACAAGAAGGTGAATACAAGGAAATACATCCTAAATGGGGGCAACTGGTGACTATTTCTCACATAATTTATTTACCTCACTTCATGGATACAAGAGTGCAAGAAATTAAGGTATCTTCACCCCACCTTACATCCATACAAGGAGATGAAGAACCAAGAGTAGCATAAGAAGGTGAAAATGAACAAGAAGAAGAGGAAAACTCGAGTGAAAACAAAGGATTTTTCATGTCGATATCATAGTAATTGGGTAGATTTGATGACAATCAAACCAATTCTCATGAGTACAAGTTTGGTCAAGGTACAAAAATGACCTAGAAAGATGACATCCTAACCAGGGGTAACCAATCACCACTACTCATGTATTAAATATGTCTTATTCTGTAGAAACAAGTTCTAATGAGTATGAATTGGATTCCCTCTCAGACGCCATAGTAGAAATTGAGATTGATTTCATTCATAGATATGCATCTCAATTTAAACAAGGGGAAAGTTCAAATGCTACCCAGACAATAGTCCTTCCCCAAAACATACATTGGAACTTTGGAGATAATGTCAGGAATCTTAATACTAGAACTAGATCCACATCAAGAATTTATATTATTCCTTTAAGATATTTTCTTTAATGAATGACTACTCAGGATGAGAATTAAAATGCTAGCATTATATCAAATGAGTTAGATACACAAAATACTAAAAATGAATCTGATAGTGATGTTAGGACACTTCGTGGTCTAGGAATTCCTTTAGAGAGTGACGTAATAGATCTTCTCTTACCATTTGAAATCCTTGATCATGATAACGTGGTGCTATCTTTAGAACCTACTGGACCTTTGTCCCTAATACACCTTGAACTTATTAAGTGGAATCCAAACGAGCCTATAAACCTGATTTCTTACCCAAATGACTATACATTGGTGTGTTACCTAAATGGTATTAAGCCTCTTACCTCTTCCACCAGTGCAACAAGCATGAACATGATGGAGGGGGATATCAAGTTTATCATTCTTAAAAACAAAAAGAGGTCTGGCGGTGAAAACCACTTTGTGGCAGTATAAGAATCTAAAATAGTAAAAACAAATGATGTATCTAATGGTGAAAACCTCTTAGAGGCGCCAGAGGATTGGAAGCTTGATAACTTTCCTAATCACTTTCAGGAGTGGTCTTTAGTACTCATAGAACCTACACAACCAATAAATCTGGGAACAATAGAATCACCTCAATTGATATATTTAGCAACAGTTTGCTCAAATTTTCATGAGAAAAATGATCAAATTTTCTTGGTCCTAATCAGACATGCTAGGACTCGATACCGACTTAGTAATGCATAAATTGTCTATTACTCTCAGTGTTAAACTAGTTAAAAAAGGTCATAAAAATTCATCCTCATGTACCACAGTTAGTCAAAGCTTAGCTAGAGAAGTTGCTAAAAGAAGATTTCATCAGAGCTATCACGTATGTTGACTAGATCTCAAATAATATTCCTATTTCTAAGACTGACAGATCAATCAGGGTCTACACAGACTTCTAAGATGTAAAAAAATCTTGTCCCAAAGAAGACTTCCCACTTCCTAACATCGACGTGATTGTTGAACTTGTAAAAATATACAAGATGTATTCTCTCATTGATGGCTTCTTAGGATATAATAAGATAAAAATAACACCTGAGGATCAAGAAAAGATGACTTTTACTTGTGCTTGGGGGAATGTTATGTTAGAATGTCATGCATTTTGGTCTTAAAAATGTAGGATAAAAATAACAAAGAGCTATGATGACCATATTTCACAACATGATGCATAATAACATGGAAGATTATGTCAAAGAAACTTTGACAAAATCATCAAAAAAAACTACACATTTGGTTGACTTAGACAAAATATTTGACATGATGGAACAATTCAAGTTAAGGTTGAACCCAAAGAAGCGTGCCTTTGGTGTAACATTTGAAAGCTCCTGGGGTACATTGTTTTGGAAAAGGGAATTGAGGTTGATCCACAAAAGGTGAAATAAATAATTGAAATGCAACCACTAAGAAATATTAGCCAAATCAGAACATTGCAAGGGAAGCTACAGTTAATCCAGAAGGTTCATCTCATAGCCAACAGATAAAAATCAACCCTTTACAAAGACATTACATAAGGGCATAACATTCAAATGGGATGAGGGATGTAAAAATAAATTTCAATAGATTAAGGAGTACTTAGAAAATACACAAGTTCTAATGACACCCATACTAGGGAAACCTCTCCTGCTATATATATCTGCCACAACATTGTCACTTGGGGCTTTACTGGCACAAAATGATGAAATAGGAAAGGAAAGACCAATCTACTACATGAGTAGAATAATGGTTTCTTATGAACACAATTACATGATCATAAAAAGATTTTCTAGTAGTGGTATTCACTTCACAAAAGCTCCGACATTACATGCTCGCACACCCTATTAAGCTGATTACAAAGATTGATCCTTTGAAAAATTTATTGAACAAGAAAACCTTAACTAGAAGATTGGCTAAATGGGTGATGATACTTAGTGAATTTGAATTCAAATACATAGACAAAAAATCCATCAAGGGGAAGTCATTGTTGATCACCTAACATATCCTCTTCAAGACAATAAACCGCTAGTTATCAAATTCCCTGATGAAGCTATCCTACCTTTGACAGAGCACCCATGGAAAATGTTCTTTGATGGATCATTCAAACAACAAGGGTCTGGAGTTGGTGTACTCTTTATAACTCCACAAGTATACAACCTCCCTAAAGATTACAAGATTATTTTTCTTTGCATAAATAATATAGATGAGTACGAAGCCTTGGTAAATGGGCAAAAGATAGCTATCGAATGGAAAATCATGGAAGTGCACATTTATGGAGACTCTCAGTTAGTGATCAACCAAGTAAATGATTAATACTAGACTAAGGATGAAAAGCTCACACCATATAAGAGAATGGTTGATGACCTAAAGAAGTAATTTTCCTTTATCACCTTCTAGCAGATCCCAAGAGAAGAAAACAAAGTAGTCAATGCCAGGGATTATTTGGCCTTGATGTTACAATTAGAAGAGCATCACTTTTTCTATGAATTCCTGGTGGAAGAATCCCCTTTCTAGCCTATGATTCTCGAGAATCCCAAATAGTGTGCTCAATTATGGGCACTGAATCCTCTAGATACAACCAGATATACTCATACCTGCATGACCAACTAATTACTAATTACCTATCTAGAAATGAAAAGAGAAAACCTATAATAAATGCATCACATTACTTGATTATAGCTAACGACTTGTATAGACGAGGTCTAGATGGTACTCTTCTTAGGTGTCTAGAATGTGAAGAGTCTGAATGTGTGCTAAAATAAGTCCAAGAAGGTGTTTGTGGGTCTCATTCAAATGGTATCTTTCTATCCAAGAAACTCCTAAGGGTAGGGTACTACTAGTCTTCCATGGAGAAAGATGTTGTTCAGTTTTCCAAATCTTTCAAGAAATGCCAACTGCATGGTAGCCTGATTCACGCTCCCGCTCAAGAGTTGTTACCTTTTATCACACACTAGTCATTCCAACAATGAGCCTTTAACCTATTAGGTCAAATATATCCTTCATCATCCAGTAGACACAAATTCATCATTACAACTATTGAGTACTTCACAAAGTGGATCAAAGTAGTCCCACTTATCAAGGCAACCATTAAGAAAGTATGAATGTTTATCCCGGACTACATCATCTATAGGTATGGGATACCTTCCTCTATTATAAAAGACAATGGGGGACAATTAAAGAACACATATATTGATGAATTATGTGAGAAATTCAATATTACCTAGCATTGTTCCTCTATCTACTATTCACAAGGAAATGGACGGGTTGAGGCATCAAACAAAAAAATATTGAAAATATTACAAAGGACAGTGAGAAAATTGAGAAAAGATTAGCACCTCCAGTTGAATCTAGATTTTTGGGCCTATTAGACTAGTATTAGAATGCCTACAGGTGCAATGCCATTTTCCTTGGTATATGGCGTAGAAATAGTATTACCTATTGAGGTAGAGATATTGTCACTTAGGGTCTATTTGCAAGGACTCATAATTGATGAAGATTACCAGATTTATAGAATCCATGGATTAGAACTGCTTGAATAAAGAAGAAAAGAAGAATTTAACCATTTGAGGGTCTATCAGAAAAGGATTTCTAGAGGTTACAACAAGAAAGTAAGACACTAAGAATTTTAGGTTGGTGACCTTGTACTTAGATAGAATCCAAAGAATTAACAAAATCAAGAACAAAAGGGGAAGTTTGAACCCAACTGGCTAGGTCCTTTTGTGATTAATGCAACATTTGGCTTTGGATCCTATCAACTGTCAACTCTAGAAGGGGAAGAATTTCTTGATCCAATCAACACAATCCACCTAAAAAATTTCTACAACTAGAAATTATGAGAAAAGAGAAGTTCCTGTACAGAGAAAATGATCCCAAAAAAATACCAAAAATAACAAAAAAGCAGAAAAATCATAAAAAGTGGAAAAATTCCTAAAAAAATGATCATCCTGGTGAAAACCTGGCAAATAGGCACCTTGATTAATCACAAAAAAATGAAAAAAAAAACCAAAAAAAATGAAAAAGAAAAAAAGTGCCTTGGTGAAAACCTGGTAAATAGGAACCTCAGTAGCAAAAATAACAATTTTTCGAAGTGGTGAAAACCTAGAAAATAGGTGTCACTTGTAACTAACACTCCATCTATTTATGTGTAGCTTGACTATCTTACCTACAGAGGCTTCAACATGCTTCGTTGCACCTATGGACTTTCAGTCACTTTTTGTGAACCTTGGCAACTCATCCCAATTGGTCTCTTGCCATCATAACTTGGAATCAGTCCTAGAGGCTCCTTCCTCACTAAGGGAAATATCCTAGCAATTTTGGCAACCA
The DNA here is from genome assembly GCA_018584345.1 of Thuja plicata. Classification (NCBI taxonomy): domain Eukaryota; kingdom Viridiplantae; phylum Streptophyta; class Pinopsida; order Cupressales; family Cupressaceae; genus Thuja; species Thuja plicata. The sequence goes on from MU226134.1 coordinate 1,529,990, forward strand.
ATTAAATATCTTATCACTCGTCTCACCAATCAACATCAATTATCTTGATCTTACAACAATGAGATAGTTTGCCACTGAAAAAATGGTGTTTTTCAACACCTTAATCAATAGTGTTTCTAAACACTACCTATTTTGACACATATGTGTTTCTCAACACACACTGAATAACACATCAATGAGCCTAACCTTGGCTTAGTAACACTCAGGCACACAAGTGTGTTTCTCAACACTACACAATCACAAGAATGATGGTGTTTCTCAACACTACACAATCACAAGAATGATGGTGTTTCTCAACACCCTACACAAACTAACATATAGTAAGCACACCTGTTGAAAGTATGATGAACATTTTCTTGAATTTTGTTTGTTATCAATTATTTTTATACATTTTTCTTTGATTGCTACTTGTTGGTGCGGTCCCCATGATCCTGGAACATCAAATAAACAGGGTTTCTATGATGAGAGCCTCCATAGTAAGGTGGATCAGCCTCACATACCTCAAATCCATTTATTTGTATGCCAAGGTGAGGTCAGAACTATCTCCTTAACTATTATTAATCTGCCTATTTATGCAAGATCACACTCATGGTTATCTTAGGTTTATATGCCTCTATACTGGTATACCCTTGCAATATCAACATGAAATAATGTTCAGGTCATCTACATTATAATACCCTGATGCTTACATTGGTTGCCCATTTTCTATATGATGAAAGTCATACTCATATCCTTATGGTCTTAGTGACACTATTAAGGGTTGTATCGACTTTGTTGTCCCAAACGCTCGATGATGAAAAAACTAGCTAACAGAATCAGTGAATAGACTCACATCATAGGTTGCATTTCCTCTTAGGATTTCATTTCCTAATGACATTATGGAATTAAATCCTTCACCGAAGTGATCAACTGCATTCATTAACATGCAATTGAAATCATCTTAAGGCAATATATCTACAAGAAAGGGTCAGAGTGAATCATACAAGAGTCATAAAATGCTAAATCATCACAGTTTTTAGAGGATGTTACAGTTTAAAAATTTAATATCTAAAATACCATGATAGGAGAACAATTCATGATGAATAAAAGCAACAAGATTTGTCTCATTCAAGAACTAATCAACATATGAAATCAGATATGATACAAGATGCTAATCTAATCAAAGATAGCACATGACTAAGTGGACAAGAAATCATGTATTAAAGACATTACAACACATCCAATGTGCATAAATCGATCATATTTATATATATATATGCATATATGTATATGTAAGATCTAAATTTGGATTGTAAAGGATCTCCTATGTAAGATTTGCATAAGGAAAGAGGTCCTAAGTCCAATTTTAGTCTCTTACATTTAATTATTATAATAAAGAATGTGTTGGTTCCCAAAAATGCTAAATTGGATTTCCTATGGACTTGCCAATCCAATGCTTGGAAACCCAAGTGATTTGGCCAACTAACAAGTCACAACCAAAGTAAGGTTGGAACTTCTGCAATTCTGGCTCTGCAAAACCAAGGCTGGTAGGCCTATACCTTGACTTATCCTTCAAGTTACAAGGCTTTTTATAGTAGATAAGAAACACTTCAACCTTCTCTCTCATCTATGGCAAGGAACTTGAAAGAAATCTAACTGAAAGCAATATATCATGAACTGTAAATTGAAATACTTTAAGTAATTGAAAGAATGTTCAGTAAATGTGTATGTAATTTGAAATGAATAGATAGATAAGATATCTTAAAACTATAAAAAATGAGATGAATAACTATAATCCAAATAATGATTAGACCAGTGCCTTATTCTACCATGGGAAATAGAGTCAAGATCATTCCAATCTTATGTTCAACCTCAGAGACAGTTTTACAAGAAAAATTATCACTTCAAA
>MU226135.1:15060-26350 GCA_018584345.1 Thuja plicata
TCAACAACTACACAGGATTAGGGTACAATGAGAATGAAGAATCCTCAAATCAATCTGATAAGAGGAATGCTTTCACAACCCCAAGGTCCAAGAAGCTGTCATGCAATCACTGTGGAAAACTAGGCCATACCTCAAACATCTGCAGAAGCAAAATGAAAGGTATTTCTCAAGCACAATCTACTTTTATTGGTAATTGTTATAAATGTCAAAAGAAAGGACACAAGGCACATGAGTGCAAATCCAAAGTGATAAACCCAAAGAGAAAAACCTATATGGACAAGTATTGTCCTACATGCAAGATGAATGGGCATACACATAAGGAATGCTGGAAAAAGAATAACAAAGCATGGACTCCAAAGGAGAATGATAAAAGATACAAACCAACAAGAGAAGGTAACTCATATGTTTGGGACTATAACACATGGGTTAATTGCACAACATGCGGAAGATATGGACATATTGCTGCAAACTATAGGAGAAAATGGACTAGAAGGTCAAGAGGATGGTCCAACCTAGGTATGGCATGTTTAAACTGTCATAAAGTTGGACATGTGATAAAAGATTGCAAAGACCGACTGACAGGAACAAATACACATCCCAATGGAAATACCATTGATGACATCAAAAGAATGAGAAACAAGATGTGGGTAAAAGCCACAAATAGTGAAGGTGCTAGTACAAGAAATGCAAATGATGACACCCCATCCACTAGATCCGGTGACATCACTACATCTAACTAGATTGCACAAGTAAGTATGGAACTACATTATCACAAGTTTTATTATGCATCAGTTCCATTACACATAGATCATATTGTTATATAGGCATGAATAAAGATGCAATATACTGTTACTTGATAATCTACTATCAAGCAACCATCGGTTATTGGGCACAATATGCATCGGTGAACACACACAGAAAAGACATGCAACACTTACCAGAATATATCGGTCATTACACAAATTGTATGTAACCGGACAATTATCGGTATACACTGAATCTACAAAAGCTGTTGTCGCAATATTATCGACGATCATCGGTAAAGTCTCCAACATCGCTAAGCTACCCCGACGATTTGCAAACAGACACTGGAGGAGTTGTGAATGTATTTACCGATGGAGGCAGTCTTCATAAACCAACAAAGTTGGTAAAGCATTAATGACAACCTAGGGCACCAAAAGTATAAAAGCCCGACGGGTAAGCTCATTTTCGCACCCATAATTTTTGAGCAGAGCAGAGCGATTTTTGTGCAGTTTGAGAAGTGACCCAGCAGAAGGAATCCACAGAGCATTCAGATACGAAGGAGATCACAGACATTCAGTAAGTTCATTCACTCACCGATAAGCACTGTTTTGATTTATGAAAAAGCCCTAAAATCTTGAAAACGATGGCATCGACATCTAGGGTAGAGAAAATCAAGGTTGACAAGACAAAACCTTATAGACTTGTTAAGAGAGGGGCATGTGCTGAACCAAAATATAAATTACATCTTGAAATAGCCTCTCAACTAGATGATTCCAGAGCATTCTCCCGAATCCCAGCTAGGGTTTTATTGGTTGAGGATGTTAGGTCATTTATACACTGCAAGATCTCAGAGATAGGAGATCTAGACCTAGACAACGCCTATAAAGCACTTTGTGATGATGGTGGCAAGCTCAAAGAAGAGCATAGACACTTAGAAGTGAAAGGTCTGACGAATGCACTTCATTTCCCGAAGGTTTTTAAGACAGAATGGATTAAGATTATTCTAAGAAGAGTACATAACAAAGCTTTGTGGTTGAAGAAGCCAAAGGCTATAACAAAAGATGTTATACATGCAGTAACAGGCTATCCAACAACTGACAAACCTCAGGCTCATAAACATCCTTCTATTGCAGAAGTGGAAAGGTTAACCGAAGCTAAATCTGACAAGAGGGCACTGAAGGTAAACACTATCACCGACGCAGAGCTAAAATTTGGTGCTTGCGTAGTTGGATATAAGATATTTCAAGCTAGAAGAATGAACAGTATCTCTAGCACAGCAATGAGCATAGCCTACAAAATCATCAAACTGGGGAAGAAGATGGATCTAGCAGAGATCCTATTGCATCAATTTGAAGAGAACATGTGCACCATAAGGTCCTCAAGGACAAACACATGTAAGTTCGGTTCTCTTATAATCTGTATATTCTTCTACTTTGAAGAGTACTTTCCTTTAATTGGAAAAGTAACATGGGACACAACCAGACCCATTACCATGCAGATTAATGAATACATTGAACCACTAGGCACAAATTTTGATAATGTAATGCATGAGTACTTTAATTCAATTCAGGAGTTGCTACAAGCGAGGAGTAGAATTCCTGAAAGTCTTATTGAGGAATACAAAGATGACATTTTTTGTATGGTGGATACTGACTTCACCTACATTCAAGCAGTAGTCCCAAGAAAATCTTGGTTAGAAAAAAATGACTATGAGATCAAGACTGGATTAGCAACATAAGCAATAAAAGCATTATTGAATGAACCCATTGACAACAAACAACTGAGATTTGGCACATATGAGGAAGCCAAATAGAAAATTAAAACAACACTTGTTGTCAAGAAGGCTGTAAAGCAGTCTAAAAGAATGGTGAAAAACATAAAGAAGAACTTAAACATATCTTCTAATGGAAAAGATGAAGAACAGGGTAAGGAGGAAGACACCGAGGAACAACTTACCATCGGTGAAACTACAGAGATACAAGAATCAGAAGAAGAAAAATCTGATTCACCACCTCCTCCTCTAACCAAAAAGTCTAGAACAAGAAGCCAAACAGCTAAAGATACTAGTCCATCGCCTATGGTAAAAGGGAAGGTGTACAAGAGAAAACCTGCACCTACAAAGGCTAAACAACCACCTAGGACACCTGCAAAAAGGATAAAGTATGTTCAGACAGATGAGGAATTAGAAGACACAGCAATGGATGATCCTGACATTGTCAAACTAGCAAAAGAAAAGGCAAAGGTTACATCATTTTCTGATAACATTGATGACATCTGTAAGTCTATTTCTGAAGCTACATCTATTAGACATCCAAAAATTAAGAAATGGTTACAATGGAATAAAGTAGACCAAGATAAGATAGAAGATGCACTAATTGCAAAAATGTGCAAACATTATTATGTTCCTATGCAATACTATTCACACGATGTTCCACAAGAACTGTTAAATAAGATTTCTTCAAGATTCACGTATGCACTTCATAAAGAGAAAAGAATTAGAGAAAGAGTATTGGTTTCTCTTCTACTTGAATCCTCAAAAGAAGAAATCAATGAGGTAATGGAGAAATACACAAAGAAATTCTCACCAAAAATGAGAGCTTACAAATTTCTTCAACAAAAACTCATTGAGCTAGAAGAAGACACTCACAAGATATGGAGTGATATACTAAATCCTGATGAAAAGAGCAGTCCGGAAAGGGAAATCAACAAGACAGGTAACTCAACAATTGAGTTGGAAAATGAAGAAGTGCAGATCACAGGTTAGAAACAAACAAATGTTATAGATGAAGATTGGTCAAAAGATGACCAACATGATCAAGCACTGGATAGTCCCATCCACATTAACTTGGAGGATGAAGGAGTTTCCAAAGAAGATCTAAAAATTAAGGGTAACTTAGATGAGGATATTAACGATGATTCATGGTTAGACAACATTGTCGACACCATTACAGGTAAAGACCCTGCAGCAGAGATCCAAAAAGATGAAGACATCAATGCTACTGCAGAGGGTAAGACCGATGAATAGGACAAGGCTATTGACACTGCAACTGTCAATACACCAACTAATATGAATATATTGATAGATGTTATCGATATACAGTCAAGCCAGGACAAATCATCTAAGAAAGATGATGATATACCCAAAGATATGGGTACAGATGAAAATAAAGGGGCATCAAACACTCCAAGGGATACCGATACAAAAATGAAGGATGCCACTGATGAAAAGAAAGAGCAAGAGGCAGAGAAAATGACAGAGGACACATCCAAGTAGATTGAAGAGCAAGGAAAGAGTGAGGAAGTGAAGAAAACTGAGGACATGAAACAAAAGGAAGATTCATCTATTGACACACCCAAGGAACATGAGGAGACGTCTTCACAAAATCGGCCGGTGATCACATAATAGGTACAAAAGGATGCCTCAACATCTTTACACTCACCAACTAAGTCTACACAATCTCAAGCCTTGTAAATGGTATTACATCAATCTACCACCACCAACCAGCCAAAGAAGAAGAAGAAGAAAATAGTAAAGAAAGACATATTGGCGGTCACACTTGATGAAGTCATTGAAGTACCAAATTGGGACATCACCACTTTGGACAGTGACAAACTTCAAGAGTTTGGAGTACTTTGTCAATGAAAAGCCATACAAAAGAAGATGATTAAAGAACATAGAGAAAACATGGCACTTGAAAAAGCCAAAGAAATACTCCAACAACTGGTTCCTGAAGTGAAAATTGATGAAAATACTTCAGTTAAGGAACAAATTGTTGTTCTTACCGACGCTATAATAGAGAAAGGGATAGAAGCTGACCAAGCAATGGAGGAACAAGCAGAGAAGAAATATCAATACAAGCTAATTGATAAGATAAGCCAAGAAGTGGCACTGAACAAGGTCAAACTCTCCGAACTTAGTGATGAACTGGAACCATTGATTGCTGAGGCAATAACCTTAGTTCAAAAGATGTGCACACTTGACAAATTTGCAAAGGAGAACAGTGACAAACTTGCAAAAATTGATGCAAATTTCACTAAGAGTGCACAAAGCCTAACTTCTCATGCAGATAGCATAAAGGCACACCATGACATAGTCATTGAGGCAAATAGGCTAAGGCAGGAAATATGGGATGCTGAGACCCAATTCAGAGGTGAGATCACAGAACTCCAAGCTCACATCTTACCAAATCTTACAATACTTCAGCAACATATTTCAGATGCTAGAAATCTTATAGCAACCCCGGAGATGTCTGTAGTAGACAGCATCTACGATATTCATGTAAGAATTTCACTAGAGCACATGGCTCTAGAAATGTTGAAGGAAAATGGGAGAAGATGATGGAGGAAGTCAAATCCTCACATTCCCACCTTTTTGAGAAGTTGTAAGTACCTTTGTCCTTAGAATCAAAAAAGGAGGAAAGGCAATGTATATAGTTATGTGCAATACAAATATCCAGACAATAGATATATCTGAAAAAGAAACAAAAATATAATGGATATGTATAGATATACTTACACTTACCGACACATACATAGGGGGAGTCATTCAAATGACTAAGGCAGAAGTATACACAGGTGTACATACTAATATACTCAGTATGTTGCACATATCATGTTTTTGATACTAATGTCAAAGGGGGAGATCTGCGTAGACCAAATCATAGCCACAAAGTTTAGAAATCTATGCCAAAATGTAAAGAAGTGTGAAGAGTGTGAAGAGGGAGACTCCAAGAGAGATCCTTGAATATTCAAAAAGGGAGGATATAATGGAAAAACTCAAATATGGGTGTTGGTGGATGGTGGAGTTAGGAATTACATTTATAGGGAAGAAATTTTTAATGCTCCTATGATAGTCTGCACATCTACATATTTACAGACAAGTGCACACCACGTGGACATCTTTACGTCACACACACGCCTTGAGTCATCTAGACTGCGTGGATGAGATTCAGAGCGAGTGGTGACAAATTTAGATGAGTAGATGTGGAGGGATGAAATGTAATTTCATGTCTTAGGATAAGGTAGGGGCATTACGTAATGGAAAATTACATTGGGGTTCACATTCATGATGCTACATTTTTCCCTCACTTTATAGAGTATATCACGATGAGAAAAATGAGAGATAAAGTAAGGAAACTTACCTAACTTACCTAGAAGGACTTCATTCACATGGGGTTTCTCGTATCTAGGAATCCTTGAATTATTGGTAAGCCACATCTAGCACTCAAGATGTAGACGGGTGTGCTAGATGATGAAGATAATCTATAGAAAAATACTATCAATGGTACGCTGATATGGGTAGAAAGTTGTGTTATGCTAGATAGCTATATGATACAGTGATATTGATAGTGTGCCAATATGTGTAGCCAAATCTAGATAGGCATGTGATAGGGTGGCTTTAGACAGTGCGCTGACATGCACAGAAAAAGCTAGATAGGCATGCACTAACATGTGTAGAAAAAGATAGATAGGCATACGATAGGGAAAGATTTGACGAGATATTGGATTGGACCCCAGAAAGGCATACAAGATAGTGGATCGACCCCCACAAAGGTAGACATCAAGATCAAAATTTCTAATTTTTGTGACAAAAACCTGTGATGTGGAGACAACATGACACGTTAGATAAAAATACAATTAGACAACATACATATAACAAATCCCCCTTAGAATGGACCATGCTACTCAAAGGGGAGAATGAGACATTCTACGAAGAGAAAATATATTGTGGAATGTCAACATATGAGATGTTTCCATGGAATTTCACTTTCTGATGGGTGACACATGATCTCCACAACATTTGCACAAAGATAGTGGGATCCGATGGATTTTTGTCAAAATCTGGAAGAGTGACATACATCCTTTTAGATGATATTTCACCAATGTCAATCATGGTTGGGATCTGAAGAATAACACATGAAGACAAAGAAAAATAGAAATTTGGGTCAACATATTAAGATGTATTTGGATAAGTTGTGGAATTTTTGATTGAAAGTTGTAATGTATGGTTATTTTGTTTAGTCGGTTAAACAAAGTGACTATTTTATCGGTATAAAAGTAAAAAGGGACTCATTAAGTGCACTTAATGCAAATAATTAGAGCTGTTGTAAACCCTAATCAAGGAAAATCTATAAATAGGTCAATATGTTATTCAAATTGAACCTAACATTTTTAAAGAGCATTTGAGCACATTATAGAGCGATCATTCCGTCGAGAATTCAAGCAATTGCAAGGTATTTTTGAATCTTTGCAAGAGCATTGAGTGATATTTCTGAGATATCTAGTTTACCGAGTTGTGTTTTCAAAGTTGTATTTTATCGAGCGTGCCCTAGTTTTTTTTTTTGACACGTTTGGAGATTATCATGACACCGAGGATGCAAAGACCAGTATTAGTGAAGAACGTTTAACCTGTAAATCCTAAATACAAGTTTCCCCCAACTATAGCGACAAAAATTGATATGATGAGAGCACTATCTTCAATACTGAGTTCTCTTAATTGAAGATGTCTGCACATTTATTTATTGTAAAATTGAAGCTCTGTGTGAAGCTGAGATTGATGCTTCATTCAGTAAGCTGTGCGTGAATGGTAAATTGAAGTATGAGCACACACATCTTGAGATGAAAGGATTGACACATGTAATTCATCTACCGAGAGAATTCAAGCCCGAATGGGTGAGGATGGTACTCAACTGAGTACATGACCAGTTCATGTGGTTGCATGAACTGATCAAGATAACTAAGGATTTTTTTCACATCATCACTGGATTTCCTATTGGAGATCGACCAAAGGAAATCAAGAAAATTGAAAAAGGTAAGCTCACCGAGATAACAAAGGCACAATGGGATAGCAGAGCAATGAGAATATCTACTGTCGTGGATCCTGATTTAAGGTATGCATGCAACATCATATCTAACTGAGTGTTTCAATCATTCTGAGTGGATAGTGTAGCATGTGGAGCAGTAGACTTGGCTTACAAGGTGGTAAAGAAACGACTTCAAATAGATCTCTGTGAATTTTTGTTGAAGTGGATTGATGACAACATGAACACAATCAGGAAGGCATAGACCAACACATTGAAATTTGGTTCATTATTGGTATGTATTTTCTTTTACTACCAAAATTCATTTCCCTCCATTGGAGATGTAGTATGGAAAACGTATAGGCTAATTATTTATCAAATACATGAGTATATATATATATATAATCTAGCAGACAACTTTGACGAACTCATGTCTGATTACTTTTTGAAATTACAAGCTAGAATGCATAAAAGATACAGAGTTCCACCTCAACTAATTGCCAAGTATCAGTATAATATTTGTTTTGAAGTTGACACTGATGTTTGTATAATTAAGTTTGTAGAACCAAGAGTTGAATGGATTCAACCGATGGGATATGAGATGGATATAGATATTGGATAAAAATAGATAGAAGATTTATTAGCTAAACCAATAGATCCTAATGAGAAAAGGTATGGAACCTATGAGGAAGTCAAAGATAAAATCAAACATGGTATTTTGGTACCTAGGTCAATAAGGAAAGTAAGTAAAATGATTGATACTTTATCAAAGACTCTTGGAGATGATGATACACTGGATGCGAATATTGAGAATGAATAAGCAATTGTATGCAGTTGATAAGAAAAATCTACAATTGGCATCGCCGAGAAAGAAAGGCACTGGAAGGAACGCTAGATCTTTGGTACAACTGAAAGAGAAGAAAGTTGCAGAGATAGTTCAACCGAAAGGAAAGACTTATGAGAGAACCAGAGGCAAGAAACAACATGCTAAAACAAGAAGAAGATTATTACTTGGTAATGAGAGCGAAACAAAATATGATGAGCCTAATAAATTGTACCAGTTGCAGATCTCTCACGAGTTCCACAAAGTCTTGATGATTTTCTGGATGGATTGAAGAAATCAAGAGGATTTGGAGGTTTTAGGCAAGTAAAATATTAAAAGAGGAATGAAGAAGATTGAAGATTTTGTTGTGATAACTTTATGAGATATATAGTAACACCTATTGAGCTTACAGACAAGCTACCAGAGGAACTATACAACAAAATTGATGCAAGTTGGAAGTATGTACTGAATGCAGAAAATGAAATGAGAGAGAAATCCGTGCAATAAGACCAAAATATAAATTAAATAATTTTATAGAAACTAATAGCAATCTTTTGAATGTGAGGGTTTTCTTTTATCATTTATAAAATCTTATTTTTTATTTTTATTTTAAATTGACTACCCCACACTCATCTATTATGAATTTTTCCATGGATACATAACAAAAATAAATAAATAAAGTTGTAGATCAAGAAAAATTAAAAAAAATCAGAATGGATAAGTAAAACAAATAGAAAAAGACACTTCTTTCTTATAAAATTATTCAAAATCTTTTAAATTTATCATATTTTAAATTTTTTAAAAATTAATAGTAATATTTTAAATTGTTTTTGAAGAAACAACAAATACAAACATTCATAATTCTATTGACTAAATATAAATAAAATAATTTTATATAAACTAAATTTCAAGTAACCTCATTAAAAATAATATAGATAATTGAAACTTAAAATATTTTGTAACTATTGACTATTTAATAAAGCCTTCAAATATTATTATTAATCTAAAAATACAAATCTATTAAAGAATTTTATAAATTATATATTTTCTAATCGGAAGCATCTATGAGACATCGCCGGCCATGAATATCCCCTTTAAATCTTGCAATTATAAAATGGTTGCTTCAAGTCGTGCAGTTTTAAGAATACCAGACAGTAAGTATTTAGCAATTCCAATTGCAGCCGGATTAATTCCAGTCTGGGTTATGGATAATCTGGAAAGGCCAATGAATTGTAAAGGTCAGTTCATTCAATTACTTATCTTTACTGCTTTTTTCTTACTTGCATTTTCGTCCAATGAGTTGCAAAACCAGAAGCAGATTGATGCAGAGGCTTTGCTTGAATTTAAAATGTCTGTACAAATGGATCCAAGGCGTTCCTTGTCCAACTGGGTGAATGGAAATAACATTTGCAACTGGACTGGAATAACTTGTGATCCCAATCAATTGGTTGTGAGTGTGGTTCTCAAATACAGGGGATTGGCTGCTACTATACCTCCTCACATTGGCAATATGTCCTTCCTTACAATTCTTGACCTCTCTAATAACCATTTCTATGGCCAAATTCCCCATGAACTTGGTAAATTAGAGAAGCTGCAGTACATTAAGTTGAGTGAAAACAGATTGCAAGGTTCAATTCCAATTAGTCTGGGTGAATGCTCAAATCTCTTACAACTGCGGTTGAACAACAATTTTTTGAGCGGAAACATTCCCCCAGAGCTGAGTTCCTTGTACAAATTGCAAAAACTTAACCTCTCTTACAATAATTTGAGCGGTATTATCCCTCAAGACTTGGCAAACTGCACTGCCCTAAGAGGATTAGATCTTGGGCATAATCTTTTAAGTGGCGCCATCCCCAAGTCTTTCTCTAACTGCTCAAAATTGCGTTTTTTGTCATTTTCTGACAACGCACTTGAAGGACCAATTCCATCTGAGATATTAACAACTCTGACCAGATTACAGTATCTGTCTCTGCATTCCAACAAACTCAATGGTAGCATCCCCGAGGAGATTGGGGAATTATGGAGATTGAGGGAGATTTGGCTTCATAACAATAGTCTTACAGGTAGCATTCCCACGACCCTGGCGAACTGTTCATCTCTGGAGGTGTTGGATTTATCTTCCAATAACTTGTATGGCATCATTCCAGCAGAATTGGGGTCACTTAGCCGACTGCAGCAAGTGGGCTTACGTTATAATAGCTTTGGAGGACCAATTTATTTTCTCATGAACTGTACTGAAGTGGAGATATTAGCAGTAGGGCACAACAAGCTTGAAGGTACAATTCCAGAGTTTATAGGGTATAGGCTACCCAGGTTGCAACAGATAGAATTGACGGGGAACCAGTTCAGCGGCAGCATCCCAAAATCTCTAGGAAATTGTTCCGCACTTTATTATTTTTCAGTGACTTACAACAATTTGAGCGGAGAAATACCCCCAGAATTGGGGATGCTGACTCGTTTACGAGCCCTAACGCTTGGCCATAACCACTTCAAGGGAAATATTCTCCCGTTTCTTTTGAATTGTACACAACTGCAAGTGCTTGGAGTAGTAGAGAACAGGTTTGTGGGCTCCATTCCCTCAGATATTGGCCTCAAGCTTCCCGACTTACAAGCATTTACTGCGGTCGGTAATCAATTCAGTGGCAGGATTCCAAAGTCTCTGGGAAATTGTTCTCAGCTCAGAGCTCTTGGCCTCGAAACTAATCTGTTAAGCGGTCCGGTGCCTCAAGAACTGGGAATGCTAGCTTCTTTAAAACAGCTATATCTTTGGGGTAATAGCTTATCAAGCGGAGAGTGTAGTACAATGTGTATATTAGATGTACTCTCCAACTGCTCCATCCTAGAAGAGCTTGATCTATCATTTAACCATTTCAGTGGAACTTTGTCAAGGGGAATAGGAAGCCTCTCTCCCAGGCTATCACAC
>MU226135.1:80502-94396 GCA_018584345.1 Thuja plicata
TATATATATATATATATATATTCAAATACATACCTATACAGTTTGAAAAGATGATGCCATAAGAACTTCTAGACAGGTTATTGACAAGGTGGACATTTGTATTTAATTATGAAAAATAGATAAGGGAAAGATCCCTAGTTTCTGTTATGCCACCCGAGTCCAAAATGGAAGAAATTGAAGAAATGATGAAGTTACATTCAAAGAAGTTCTTAGGAAAATTGAGATCCTACAAAGTACTACAAGGAAGTTTAATTGAGCTTTACAAGGAAAGTGAGGATACTTGGAGATAAATACTCAATGTACCTAAAGAGGACACAAGCCCTGAGAGAATATTAGAACTTACTGACAAGCCTCACAATGAAGAAAAAGAGGCTATACCGAGCCCAAAGCACATTCTTATAAATGATAATGAGGATGTCAATTTAGTTGAACTGAACACAGAAGCAAGAAAAGAAATGTATGACATACCTCAGTTTTTGGAGTCATTAGCAGACACAACAGATGTCACTATTCAAGATGTAACAATAATAGATATAACTGAAGATCATGCCGATGAAGTAAACCAAGGAACAGGTCACAACAAAGGATGCTGCATAGGTTAATATACCAAATTCCATGATTGATACAAGATATCAATATCATCTCATAAAAGGAGAAGTCACTGGACAATGATGCAAGCATACCCGAGGATAAGGATGAAGAAGAGTAGAAAAACATAACTGATGAACATAAAGAAACAGATGGAGAGAAGAAAGATAAAGGTGAAGAAGAGAAGAAAGGTGATGACACTCCAAAGGATACCAAAGGAGAAGTTGCAGAGAAAACTAAGGTTTATGTGGAGACGTCTACACCCAACTGAAAGGTAAATATCGAGCAACAACTAAAAGGCACTACACCCGCAAAGTCTTCATCAAGTACATCAGACCAAACAAAGGAACTTGCTATGGTACTACATACAGGTGCCTCCACTACTCTTTCGAAGAAGAAGAAGAAGAAGAAGAAGAAGAAGAATAAGAATCCAATCACCTTGGATAAGATCATTGAAATACCAGACTGTGATCCGAGGACATTGGATCCAGAGTCACTTACAAAGTATGCAGAACTTTGTAAAAGAAAAGCTATCCAAGATAAGATTAAAAAGGAGACAAAGGACACACAGGTACTGGAAACCATAAAGGACATACTACTGTAGATGTACTTGATACCGACATTGATCAAGATGCTCCTATACTTGATCAATTAGCATTTCTTACAAACACCATCACATCACAAAATGTGGATGCAGAGAAGGCAATAGAAGAACGTGCAGAGAAAAAGTATCAATAAAAATTGACAGAGAAAATAAGCCAAGAAGTGGCCGAGAACAAGGTAAAGCTATCTGAACTAGTCAATGCATTGGAACCAATCATTTCAAAAGATATAACCTTAGTTCAAAATTTATGCACAAGGTCTACAGGTAGACTAAAGAGAAACCCGAGCTCCATTCTACCAAGAGAAATTTTTATTCTGAGAAATGTGGATCTGACTTACACGTCAGATAAAACACGTAAGTTTTATATTTAGATTAAATCTTTGCTTTAAATCCATTTCTTGAGGGACAAGTAAAGTAATTGTAATTGTTTTAATCAGTCTAATTGATTGAAAACATGAAAACTAGGATATCAAGGTCAAGTTGTAAACCTTTGATCATAGAGTTATCATTGTAAAGCGTGAAACTTATTTAGGTCAAATTCATTGTATAAATAGATGTGTAATTTATCAGAACAAGATGATGTGATGATGATTGTAGCCATAGAGACATATATGGATTAGAGACAAAGTTTTATGCAGAAGGAAAAAAAAATATGAAATCAGTTACCAAGAACAAGATTCAAGGCTACCGAGAAGAACAGATGTATTAATCAGTTACTATAGGTGATACATCATATTGTAAACTTTAATGGATCTGTAATCAACAATTCTAGATTGCATATTGTATCATCTTAAAATGGAAGCAATTCCATGTTAAGATAGTTTATCCCTCCTTAGGGGTTTTTTTGGGACATCATCATGTTGTCCTCTCATTTTTTACCCTTCTTCATCTTTTGTGCCTATTTAGGACCCTAATTGGGCCTCTCCGGTCACTGTTTACCCCACCTGGTACATTTTCCAGGGGTCTTGACTCCCTGGGTCAAGGTTGACATTAACCTTGACCTAGGTCAAGGTTGACCTAGACCCTGACCTAGGAGGCTAGGTCATGGTTAACCTCGACCTTGACGCAGGTCTCCCTTTTCAATTGGAAATTTTGTCAGCTGCCGGAGGACACTCAAAAGTTCATTTTCCTACTTCCAGGTCACCTGTTTCAGGTTCTGAAGTAACGAATCTTAAATGATATTTAATATAGGTCCACTTCTAGGGGTATAGGCCTAATTATAATTTAATTCTCCTATGTCATCCTCTCTAGAAGTTTGTGCCCTAGATTTGTATATAAGGAAGCTCTTCTCCTCTCATTTGGAGGGGAACCATAAGACTTGAAGTATAATCACAAGCGCTAAGGACTAAGACAAGATTTGAAGAGACAAATACATTATCTTCTACTTTCAAGCATCCATTTTTCTACATTCTTCTCAAGCATTCAATTTCTCCATTGAAGATAAAGGATTCAAGCATTCAAGCCTTTGAAGGGATTTGGTTCAAGCATTCAAGATTCATCATTCAAACCCTAGATCTATCCATCATGGTGGTTTGATCTTCCTTCAAGTTCCTTTGTGCATCCTCAAGATTCATTCATTCTTCCTTCAAGGTGGATTCCAAGCATACAAACATGGAGGTTTTGATTTATAGTTATGATTTCTAATGTTGAGTGCAAGATTTCATATTAACATACTTGTTTACATTTGAAATACAATTGCATATCTATTTGAGTATCATAGCTTCGTTTTTAGATCTACTTATACTACTTGCTAGCATTCTCTATTTCAATTATTGATTTCAAGGTTAATTCCCAAATCGGGGTTTGACTAAGGCAAACCCCTCCCCCAACAAACAAAACCATTTTTCTTGCTGGTACACATACATGACAACAAATTATAGAGCAGATTTGGATACCCTTTTCGGCCAACTTTCAGGATCAACAAATAAAATTTCCATCAGAGCAGTGCAGGTCAAGGTCAACATTTTTGGGAACATTTTGGGGTACAATTACGCCCCCGCATTTGGGTCAAGGTTGATCTGTCTCAGAAAAGAAAAAGATTTCTGGGTTTTCTCCGTGTCTGTGTTTTTGTTCCAGATCCAGTTGCAGAATTCCTTGAAACTCAGTACAAACATCAGAAAACATGTATTTCTAGATCTAATACCTTCCAAGATAAATGTTTCATTTCAATTAAGGTTTTAAGAAATTCAAATCTATTGTTTCACTTTATAATTAAGAAATTAAATCACCCTTTCCCTCTTTATCCCTAACTAGTTGATTCATTTTTGCATTGATCATCTCCTTTTGATTAATCAATTGGGATCTCCTTGTCTTGGATTAGGAGGCCACACATTTCCAACAACACAAAAAAATCACACCCCCCACCTCACACACACACACACACACACACACACACACACACACACACACACACACACACACACACACACACACAGATATATTTATATCTTACATTTTGTTGAACCTACGATAGACAACTCTTTCTTTTTTGGTGTTAGATTTTTTGCCTCTTTTACTTAGAGACTAGCTTTTGCATACATATTAAATTAGTTTTATTTTATGCTCTTGCATTTTAAAATACAAAAAATTCTACATACTCATAAAAATACAAAAAAAAATTTTTTGCATTTCATTTAGTATGAATATCTTTAAGATGCTTTAAGGTATGGTTATTTTCCTCGTTATTCTTCTGTTAGCATCTCTTTATAATACTTATGATGTTTATGAGAGTATCATCCATTTCATCATGTTTGTTACTCTTCATGTTTCACTTGCTTATGCTATTTTGAGATTGACTAATACTAGCCTTCCTACTTTCAAAAATTTCATTAAGAATTTGTGTAGCAGACTTATTGCTCTTTTGGATTCTGTGAAGAATTTGGTAGATGATACACCATTTCCTAATCTTCCCAATCCTAATCCTATCCTTCCTAATCCAATTCATAATATTCCCACCCCTATTTCTCCATCTTCTATCCCTATTTCTTCCCACACTTATGATGGGGCTCAAACCATGGTTCATGATGTAGATGTGGAAGAATTATTTGATTCACCTTCCCCTTCTTATCTGATCCATGATGATATTAAAGGGAAGAGAAAAGAAACTTCTTTTAAACCTATTATTGTGCCTTACATAAAATTTTCTCATGATCACTGTAAAAAATCACCTCATGTAGAATCTTTACAAGATATGTAGACTACCAGATACAATATGGTGGCTAAACAAGGTTATAAGGGTTTAGGTCTTGGTGTTAATGAAGATGGTATTAAATATCTGGTTCATCTATCCCCTAAACAAGATAGGCATTGTCTAGGCTTTCCACTATCTCAACTTAAGGTCATTGATTTTGATCATTGTCCTCTTCTTCATGTTATTCTTCCAACACCTTCCTTAGATTACCCTGATACCCCTCAAGATGTGGCTAAGAAGGTATATGTTCAGTTAATGAATTCTAAGAAAGAAATCTTTAAACCTATGTCGAAAGATGCTCTCTCCAAGTACAAATGTCCTTTTCATTATAGTAATACACATTTACTTGTTGATTATGTGCATTTCAAGATGTATGTTAGAGAAAGAGCTGCTTTATGAATTATATCTCACTCTCGTGTGGTATTACAATTTCTTCATAATTTCCATCCGAGGAATACCCCTCATTCTTCAATAATATAGATCTTTCTCCCTCTCTTCTCTTCACTGGGGGGGGGGGGCAAGAGGTAATTCTTCCATTTTTCTAAGATCCATTATGCTCTTAGCATGTATTTTGTTTTGAGATTAATTGGTTAGTCTTTCTATACTCTATCCCTATGGTTTTGTATTATCGTACATTCTTCCTTTGCTTATAATCATCCATAGCTCTCTTCTTGTATTCATGATATCTTTTCTAAGACATTTGTTTTGCAAAGATATCTCTTTGTTACAACATATCTTGATCTGATTGATGTATCCCTTGCTTTCATCCCTAGGGGGCAAGGGTTTCCCTTCTTTCTCCCTGTCTAAGGATCTACTTTCCTTAGCTTAGTGGCATTTGTTTATTTTGTAACATTATTTCCTTATAAAGACTTATGTTTTGGCTATGGATACCCTCTTATATGAGGTGATTGTCCTAGGTCATCACCTCTTATTTATTTTGCAAATTATGTTCTTTATAAACTCTTGCCTTTGCTTTGGTTTATAGTTTGGTTCCTTCATTTCAAGATTCCTCTTCCTCTTGATTGCAGGGGGCTTGATAATTGAATCTTTGATCTCTCTTTGATTTTCTTTGAAAGATTGTATTTTATCTTAAGCACTCCTCTACAGTGGGGGTCTTGTTGATAATATCTCTTCCTCTTTGAGGATCCTTTTTCCATAAGTGACATATCCCTTTTACGATTATCTATGCTCTTAGATGTAAGGGTCAATACTCTTCACTAAGAATATAGTGCACATTGTTGCTAACATCATATCTCCTTACTTTGCGAAGTAGGTATCCTCATTCTCTTCCTTATCCTGTCTATTACATAGCCACAATAAGGAGGGGGGCATATATTGGGTCTCCCTTATACTATAGTTTACATTTGACAACATGCTAAATCCTCGGAAGGTAACTCACATAAGTTGCTAAATCCTGAAGAGACGCATTTTTACTTTTATTTTTTCTAAATCCTCAGAAGGTAATACACATAAGTTGCTAAATCATGAAGAGATACGCATTTTAAAATTCAAATATGCTAAATCCTTGGAAGTTAACCCACATAAGTTGCTAAATCCTAAAGAGACACATATTTTATATTCCATAGAGATACACGAATGTGGATCTATGGGTATTCCAAAAGCCATCAGAAGATACATTACAGCTATAAATCATAGTTTATGGGTGAACCTATTGGGCTCTCCCTCATTGGTGATTCATGGTAAGGTTGGCATCTTACTGGGCGAGGTAATCACTCTCTCTTTCTCTCTTTTGCTTTCATGCTAGTAGGATTAGATCACGAAGCTATGTTATTTGTAGTGTTTCTCTTGCCTTGCTTATGTATTCATTTATGCTTTTATGATAGCTTTCCAAATATGATGTTAGCATAGGAAGCATTTCTTAGTAAGGTTTCTTTTGCTAATTGATTTGGGTTTGTTTTTGTACTAACCCCTCTTTTTGTATCTTTTTAGCTTTATCTTTGTTTGCTCTTTGTTTTCGTACCCTTGTGCGTGTATGTTAAGTTAGAATATTTGGTTTGGGGGCTCATGAACTTGACTAAGTGATGTTCTACCTCGTTGCGATCCACTGGAGTTTTTCTTCTAACTTTATCGCAAGTATATTCGATTTCCATACTCTCGCTAAAGTGGGGGCTTAGTGTATCCTCTTAAAATGGAAGCACTTCCATGTTAAGATAGTTTATCCCTGATTAGGGGGTTTTTTGGGTCATCATCATGTTGTCCTCTCATTTCTAACCCTTCTTCATCTCCTGTGCCTATTTAGGACCTTGATTGGGCCTCTCTGGGAACTGTTTACCCCTTATAACACATTTTCCAGGGGTCCTAACTCCCTGGGTCAAGGTCAACCTTGACCCTAACCTAGGTCAGGGTCAACCTCAACCTTTATCCAGGTCCCCTTTTTCAATTGAAAAGTTTGTCGGCTATCGAGGGACACTCAAATGTTCATTTTCCCGCTTCTGGGTCAGCTATTTTGGGTTCTAAACTAACGACTCTTAAATGATATTCAATATAGGTCCACTTCTAGGGGTATAGGCCTAATTGGAATTTAATTCTTCTATGTTGGCCTCTCTAGAATTTTTTTCCCTAGAGTTGTATATAAGGAAGCTCTTCTCCTCTCATTTGGAGGGGAACCATAAGACTTGAAGTATAATAACAAGCGCTAAGGCCTAAGACAATATTTGAAGAGACAAATACATTATCTTCTACATTCAAGCATCCATTGTTCTACATTCTTCTCAAGCATTCAAGTTCTCCATTGAAGATCAAGGATTCAAGCTTTCAAGCCTTTGTAGGGATTTGGTTCAAGCATTCAAGATTCATCATTCAAACCCTAGATCTATCCATCATGGTGGTGGGATCTTCCTTCAAGATCCTTTGTGCATCCTCAAGATTCATTCATTCTTCCTTCAAGGTGGATTCCAAGCATACAGACATGGAGGTTTTGATTTACATTTATGATTTCTAATGTTGATTCCAAGCTTTCATATTAACATACTTGTTTACATTTGAAATACAATTGCATATCTATTTGAGTATCATAGCTTTGTTGTTAGATCTAATTCTACTACTTGCTAGCATTCTCTATTTCAATTATTTATTTCAAGGTTAATTCCTAAATCGGGGTTTGACTAAGGTAAACCCCTCTCCCAAAAAACAAAACCATTTTTCTTGTAGGTACAGTTACAGGACAACAAATTACAGAGAAGATTCGGGTACCCTTTTTGGCCAACTTTCAGGATCCATGAACAGAATTTCCGTCGGAGTAGTGCAGGTCAAGGTTGAAATTTTGGGGTACAATTGTGCCCCCGTATTTGGGTCAAGGTCGACCTGACTCAGAAAAGAAAAATATTTTTGGGTTTTCTCCGTCTCTATGTTTATGTTCTAGATCTAGTTGCATAATTCCTTGAAATTCAATACAGACATTAGAAAATAGGTATTTCCAGATCTGCTACGTTCCTAGATAAATGTTTCATTTCAATTAAGGGTTTAAGAAATTTAGATCTATTGTTTCACTTTATAATTAATAAATTAGATCACCCTTTCCCTCTTTATCCATAACTAGTTGATTCCTTTTTGCATTCATCATCTCCTTTCGATTAATCAATTGGGATCTCCTTGTCTTGGATTGGGAGGCCACACATTTCCAAAAACACAAACACATCACACCCCCCACACCTCTCACACATATATAAATATATATTTATATTTATATCTTACACATATACTGAGGTCAATAAGCATTTTTTACTACATTATAACAAGTGTAGTAAATAGAAGAAATCCTTTGAGAAGGTGGATCTAACAATCCTTTTGTAAATCTCTTAACGAAGTGTACACTAAACTATGTTGCTAAAGCTCTTAACAGAGTAGACCTTAAGGAGTCTAAACATGTTACTCCTAATAGGTTAAGATCATCAGAAGTGATCAAACTTGTAAGCCTTAACTGGCCCCTTCCATTCTGCAGATAGTGAAGTTTTGTGGGTTTCATCCCCACCACAATTTTTACCTTCTAATAGGGGTTTTCTACATTACCAAATCTTGTATCACGTGTCATTACATTTCATGAATGCTTCTATGAATGTTTACATGCAAATTAAGTTTATCAATTGATATTACATGTACAAAGATAGAATAGCACCTATGGTCGGTAATGCAATGATTTGAATACTAAAAGGATTAAGGTTAAGTGATAAAAGTTTTAAGGGTACCAATTCACCCCTCCCCTCTCTGTACACACCATTCCATTATTCCAAGATGATCACCAGTAGGACCGGAACTAGCAAAGTAAAAAATAGAAACCTAAATAACCAAAATATTAGAATAATACCACCTACCACTACCAGTCTTGGTCATACAATAATTAGAGTCAATAAACACAGGAATTAATAGGCCCTTAAAGGACACCCACCAGAAGCAAAAATTTAAACCTAACATTAAAAATAGAAGGAAATTTATTTGGGGTTATTACACCCATAATTAAGTATCAACTTGAACCAACCTTCTGTCAGAAACTAGAACAATTTCCCTTCATCCTTCTCCATCGCCAAAGTCTTCAGATTCTCCTGATGCAGGAGATGAAGAGTCAAGGCCACCAAGTGCACCACCTTCACTGCAAAGTCTACCAACCTATTGAAACTAGCCCCAAGATCCTTTACCTTACCTTGCAGCAGCTGTAGTTCTTCCTTAGTGCCAAGGTCCTTGACTTACCTTGCAAGAGCAGTAAATCTTCCTTGATTTGATGCAACTCCAACTTATAATTGTTAGAATAAATGGGGGGGGGGAGGGGGGGGTGAATCAGTGGCCTCAAAAATAATTCCAACCAAAAATTATATCTCAAATATAATACCTTTAGTTATCTTTCAGTCCTACAAGATGTATGCCTTATGTAATTCTAGCAAATATATACTGCTCGGTGAATATACTGTTTATCTTTTTCTAAGCTTTACCGAATAGCAACATTTAAACTTAGTGTTTACCGACCAATCCTATTTTAGTAATGTGAAAAGAAAAATATCAAAGAAATGAACCATATACACATTTGACACATGGATTTCTAACGTGGAAACCTTGTTAAGGGAAAAACACTTGGGATCGGTAACCCAAAATTTTCACTCTTCTAAAGTGTGACCTTGTTAGAGGTTACAAACACACTGTTAAGTGTGACCTTGTAAGAGGATTCAAAACTAATAGTTTATCATTTGACCTAGCATTCACTATGTTATCAACATGAAAACCTTTTGATACTCTTGATTATCTCAATACAATAAGGATGGTTAAATCCCACTCGGTTAAGAGATTTTCAGAATCAATGGTTAAACTGAAATAGTAAATGATCTGTTCAATAATACAACTTTAAATTGTAGATTTTCAGATCTATTGTAAGTCCATAATACCTCTTTGATCAATGTTCTCTTCAATTACTTTTCTCCCCTTCTTTCTTCTTTCTTCTTTCTACTCGGTGAATTTTGTGTCCTCTGTTGCTTGGTGTCTGCGAAATTCTTGGCTCTGTTCTTCAACCTGTATGATCAGATCTGCATGAAGACTTTTATCTTCACCAAAATTATACTCAGCATTCCTCTCTTCATAATGAATTACTTGTCTCTTTATATATACATAATTTCACCACTCAATTTCCTTGTCTTTCTTGTTCTTGACGTAGATTACTTATGGATCCACAAATCTTGCCATGCATTGCTTTAATCTTTAAAGATTTTCTTTAGTTTTATTTTGTAGATTTCTCCTTGACAACTGTGAATAAAACTCTTCTTTGCTTTAGTTCAATTGATCAATGGAAATAAAGTAATTAATCAGTTAACTCTAAATATAGCTCCTTCCAGTTAAGTGTTTTGTCATTTTCTAACTCCAGTTGATTTCATTCATCAACTCTTAGTTTTCTCAGTCATTGACTCTAGTTGTCCTTAGGCATAAAATTCAATTATTCTTGGTGACCACTTCAATTACGCTCAGTGTTGTGGTGCTCGATATACACTATGACTGCTTGGGGTTCTCTGTCCATCAGTGTGCACTGTCCGTCGGTGTTTACTGTCACTCGGTGTACACTGGTTTTTCATATTTTACCGATAACATAAACTTTATCTCTTTGGTTTCTTGAAGTCTATGACAATATGTATATGACCAATCATAACATATTAAGTTGACATCAATGAAAATACAATACATTAACTGAGTTAATGTCTTGCATTTACTTTCTATAGCTTGGTGATCATCAACTTATCATCTTCAAACATTCAATCAGTTATAGTTCATCAATCTCTCCATTTGGCATTGATGGAAACATAATATCAACACAATATGAAATATGCCATATCATACCAAACTTATTTTTCCATAACCAATTCAAATATATGACTCTCGGTAAGCTCTTCTAGCTTAGTTTTTATTCTTGCAGAGTGTTTTCCCTTTCTTCATTCCCTTTAATGGATAGATGTAGCAACTTCTGATTCTGTCTCTTCCTTTGTTGTAGAATCTCTTCTCCTTTTTCTGGATAGATATTCAATGTTAACTTTTCTCTAATTCTCTCCCTTGTATGGATGGTTGTTTCTTTGAATCTTTCTTGGATCTTTCTCTCCCTTTGTAGAAACTTCTTAATTTGATCTTTTCTCTCCCTTCTACAATTTCTTCTTCTTTGATGGATATTTCATTATTGGATATCTCTCTCCCTTTGACAGTAATGCCAAACATATATATCATGAATATCTCTTTGCATCAGCAATACAACTCTGTAGTAGCCAACAATATCTCTAGTGTCTGGTTATGATAAGTACCTTCTTGTACTGATATGTCATTGCATTCCATATCTTAGCTTGCATCAACATGATTGATCTTCTGATAATTTGTAGGCTAATGCAGCCTCCAAGTCAGCTTAGTGACCATTAGACAAGGGTCAGACCCCTAAGTCTATTCCCTAGGTACTCAAATGTATCTTTTGGTAATGGATTTGTGAATATGTCTACTAATTGTTCTTTGGATTGTACATATTCTAGTATCACCTCTTTCTCTTGTACTTGTTCCCTCAAGTAATGATACTTGATAGCTATGTGATTTGTCTTAGCATGCATCACAGGGTTCTTGGAAATGTTGATAGCACTTGTATTATCACAATAGATAATCATTGGATCAAGAATTTCCATATTCATACCTTTCAGTAATTTCTTGATCCATGTAATGTTAGAGCAATTTGTAGTACCAAGCACATATTCTGCATCTGTAGTTGATTGAGATATGCATCCTTCCTTTTTACTTATCCATGTGACAATTCTATCACCCATAAAGAATGCTCCTCCTATTGTTCTCTTTCTATCATCTATGTTTCCAGCCCAATCAACATTAGTATAAAGTTGTAGCTCAAAGTTGCCTTCTTTATTATACCACAAATCATAGTCTTCGGTATTCTTCAGATATCTCAAAATTCTTTTGATAGCAGTCATGTGTGATTCCTTGGGATTAGCATAGAATCTTGCAACTATACCAACTGCATGTGCTATATATGGTCTAGTATGTACAACATACATTAGTTTGCCAATCATAGATTTGCATAAGTTCTTATTTACCTCGGTTGACTTGTCTTCCTTTGTCAATTTTTATCTAGTTTCCATAGGTGTTCCAACTGGTTTGGAGTCCTCTATTTTGAATATCGTCAAAATTTTTTTGATGTATTTGGATTGTGTGATGTAGATGCCTACATCTTTTTGTAGAATCATGCTCTCAGTGCTTGTTTCAATCCATACAACATTTTGTGTAGTCTACAAACCATGTTTCTCTTGTTAGGATCAACAAACCCTTCAGGTTGTTCAATGTATACCTCCTCTTCTAGTATTCCATTCATAAATGCAGATTTTACATCCATTTGGTATACTTTGAATCCTTTGAAAGCAACATAAGCAAGTAGAATTATTACTCCTTCTAGTATAGCAACGGGTGCAAAGGTTTCTCCATAGTCAATACCTTCTTCTTGTGCATACCCTTTGCATACAAGTCTTTCTTTTTTCCTTGTGACTTCTCCATTCTCATTTAGTTTGTTTATGAATATCCATTTGGTACCAATGAAATTTTTGTCACTCGGTCTAGGTACTAATGTCCATGTTTTGTTCTTCTCAATCTATTCAATCTCTTCATTCATAGCACTAACCCATTCTCGATTCTCAAGTGTATTATTAATAGATTTAGGCTCAAAATCACAAATCAAACATCTATTGTTAAGTGACTTACTTCTTGTTCTCATTCCAACTCTTTTGACTCCAATGATTTGGTCCTGTGGATGGTATCTTCTGACATATTTGGAAAGTACAAGTTTGGATATCTGTTCATCATTCTGATCATCATTTTGACCTTCATTTTGATCTTCATTAGCGCTTGGTTCAGCATTGTGAGCATTTTCCTGATTCTCGATGTGTGTAGCCTGTTGCTCAATTGCATTGTTCTAACACTCGGTAGCGGTACGGTGTTGCTCAGGTAGAGTGTCAGATTCTTTAGTATAGACAAATATGTTTTAATCTTCTAGTTCCTTTATGCTTTCCTCATCATTTTTCTTAGCAAATTCATCCACTTTAACATTTGCACTTTCAATGATTTTGCTGATGACATTAAGTTTTTCCATTAGTATACTTAAAGGGAAAAACATGATAAAGGTCATCGGTATAAGCGTAACCAGCGGACAGCAAGGATACTCGATGAGATGAAAATGCCTGTTGTAAAAATGATAAGTATATACTTGCCTAACAAACATTAACAAGAGTCAAACTGATGACAAGCATTACCGAAGATACAGTATTGAGAATATCGCCGACGGAGCAGAAAAAACATACCCGACGAATAGTCCAATTAAGGGACACCGATAGAGTACAAAACTGACAGAACTGATAGAGAAGTCCGACCATCAGAAGTGACAGTCAGTTACAGAACCCGCAAAAAGTGAATCTGACTTTACACGTCAGATAAAACAATGTAATTCTATTTATAGATTTTGTATTTGATTTAAATCTTTACTTGAGGGGCAAGCAAGAAAATTGTGAATGTTTTAAAGCATCCTAATGGATCTAAAACATATCTAACTAAAGATCAAGGTCAAGTTGTAAACCTTGGATCTAGAGTTAATTTGTAAAAGCGTGAATCAAGAATAGAGCTAGAAACTAGTATAAATAGATGTTCAATCATTTGTAATGTAATATGACTTGTAATCATTTGACAAATTATAGTAGCAATGGAGAGAATCTAAGTAGTAGAAGAGAATTCATGCATAGTACGGAAACAAATCAAAGCAGTTTTCATAACACAGAAAGGCTACTGATGAGCAGAGACAAGGTATCACTCAATCACTCAAGGTGATTACATTTACATTGTAAGCTATACAAGATCTGTTATCAACAACTAGAGATTGCATTCACTATCAGATCAACATTTATATTGTAGTTGCATTCTAACAAGTGCATCACAACTAAAATCCTTTTGTAGAAGGTGGACTTAACCATTCTTTGATAAATCTCTTAACAGAGTGC
>MU226135.1:122468-149774 GCA_018584345.1 Thuja plicata
ATATATATATATATATATGTATATATATATATATATATATATGTATCTATATATATATGTATATATATACGTATATATATGTATATATATATATATGTATATACATATATACACGTATACTTATACATATATATACATATATATATACACACACATATATATATACATATATATATATACATATATATACATATACATATATATATATATATATACATATATATACATATATATACACATATACACACACACACACACACACACACACACACATATATATATATGTCTCCCCCTTTCTTTTTCCTTTTTTCGTTTTGGTTTTTAGTTTTTTCTTTTTTTCATTTCTTTCTTTTGGTCCTTTCTTTTTTTGTTCTTTTTTTTCTAGTTTTTTATTCTTTTCCTCCCCCTTTGTTTCTTTTTTCTTTTCTTTTTTGGGTTCTATTGACCTTCCTCTCCTTGTTCCTCGTGCCATCCCGAGCTCTCTTTTTAGTCTCCCTGATCTGCTACATTCTTTCCTCCTCTCTTTTCTAGCTATCATCCTGATGATGGATCATGGTGTGATCCAAAACGTTGATGGAAAAATTGCTACACAGTCAAAATCCAGAAACCATAACTACTAATGAAATAAATCTACCAATCAAACTATCAAGAGTAACATTGTTGTTTTCTACTGCTCTCATTTCTTGAATTGCAGATACTCTAATAGCATAAAAAAGCAGTAAGGTTCTTAGAATTTTACTTACCACTGTTTCTTCCTCAAGTACTCCTACTCCTCAGATAACATTAACAACATCTTTGATTATGCTACTGTACTAAATGATGTTCTCTCCTTCTTTCATTCTTAGGTCATCAAATTTTCCTCTTAGGCTTTTAGCCTTAGCTATCAACACATTTGTATCTCCTCCATGCACTAGCTTAAGTTTGTCCCACATTTTCTTTGCAGTAGTGCATGATTTGACATCTTCAAATTTAGCATCGGATAGTGAGGAAGCAAGTTCTATCATCATAGAATTGTGTTCATGTTTATCTCTCAATTGATCAACATAGAGGTCCTATCGGTGCAACATATTCAGTATCCAAGTATTGTGTGACATCATTTCCAATACCTGATAGATGAAGTCTTATCCTTCTTTTCCATGATGCAAAGTTGTCCTTGTTCAACTTAGGCACATCCCTTTTACTCATCTTGTGGTCTTTAGCTTGAGTGTTTAAACTCTCTTCCAAGCACCAAAGTTCTGATACCAATTGTTAGAATAATTGAGAGGGGGGGTGAATCAGTGGCCTAAAAACTAATTCCAATAATTCCAACCAAAAATTATATCTCAAATATAATATCTTCAGTTATCTTTCAGTCCTACAAGATGTATGCCTTATGTAATTCTATCAAATATATATTGCTCCGTGAATATATTGTTTATCTTTTTCTAAGCTTTTTCCAAATAACAACATTTAAACTTAGTGTTTACCGACCAATCCTATTTTAGCAATGTGTAAAGAAAAACATCAAAGCAATGAACCATATACACATATGACACATGGATTTTTAACGTGAAAACCCAGTTAAGGGAAAAACCACTTGGGAACGGTAACCCAAAATTTTCACTCTTCTGAAGTGAGCTCGGTGAAGAGCCAACCCTATTAAAGGTTACAAACACACTGTTAAGTGTGACCTTGTTAGAGGATTCAAAACTAACCATTTATCATTTGACCTAGCATTCACTATATTGCTATCAACATGAAAACATTTTGATACTCTTGAGTATCTCAATATAATAAGTATGGTTAAATCCCACTCGATTAAGAGATTTTCTGAATCAATGGTTAAATTGAAACAATAAATGATATGTTCAATAATACAACTTTAACTTGCAGATTTTCAGATCTATTGTAAGTCCATAATACCTCTCTCATCAATGTTCTCTTCATTTCCTTTTCGCCCCTTCTTTCTTCTTTCTTCTTTCTTCTTGGTGAATATTGTGTCCTCTGTTGCTCGATGTCTGCATAATTCTTGTCTCTGTTCTTTAGCCTGTATGATTAGATCTGCATGAAGAATTCTATCTTCACCAAAATTATATTCAGCATTCCTCTCTTCATAATTAATTACTTATCTCTTTATATAGACATGATTTCATCATTCAATTTCCTTGTCTTTCTTGTTCTTAATGTAGACTGCTTCTTGATCCGCAAATCTCACCGTGCATTGCTTTAATCTTTAAAGCCTTTCTTTATTTTTATTCCGTAGATTTCTCCTTGACAACTATGAATAAAAATCTTCTTTGCTTTATTTCAACTAATCGGTGGAATTAAAGAAATCAATCAGTTAACTCTAAATATAGCTCTTGCCAGCTAAGTGTTTTGTCATTTTCTAACTCCAGTTGATTTCTGTCATCAACTCTTAGTTTGCTTGGTCATTGACTCCAGTTGTCCTTGGGCATCAACTTTAATTCTTCTCAATGACCACTTTAGCTATGCCTGGTGTTGCGGTGCTCGATATACACTGTGACTATTCGGGGTTTTCTGTCCGTCGGTGTGCACTGTCCCTTGGTATGCACTGTCCGTCGATGTTTACTATCACTCAGTGTACACTGGATTTTTATGTTTTACCGATAACATAAACTTTATCTCTTTGGTTTCTTGAAATCTATGACAATATGTATATGACCAATCATAACATATTAAGTTGACATCAATGACAATACAATACATTAACTAATTTAATGTCTTGCATTTACGTTCTGCAGCTCGGTGATCATCAACTTATCATCTTTAAACATTCAATCAGTTATAGTTCATCAATAATCCTCTTTTCTGTCATCTGCGAGACTAGCTTTGTCCTCCTCAGTCTCTTTGACATCTTCACTATCCTTCTTAACGGTATCCTTCCCCGACATGCCCAAAGGTGAAGTAGCAGTAAGAGGAGACTCCTTATTGTTTCCTCATGACACTTTCTTTATCAAAAAATCTACCGAATTGAGTTTGAAGCTAGCCGACACATGGGTGGATAATATTTCATGCAAATATCAAGCCAAGAACTTAAGGATTTAGTGGTGCAAATTTTTTAGGCTCGGGTAGCTTTGGTTCAGCATACAAAGTGCTCTTGTACGATAACACATTGGTGGTTGTAAAGGTCTTTGACCAGGACCCTCAAAATTCATACAAGAATTGTGTCAGAGAATGCATAATATTAAGCGAAATCAGGCACCACAATTTTGTTAAAGTATTATCCTCATGTTAAACTGCAAATTTTAGGGCTCTAGTATTTGCAAAGATTTAGTTTCTACTTGAACATCAAATTGCAACAAATAAACACACTTTTATTCATAAAAAATCTAAAATCACAAAATTACAATCTATATAACAATTTATTATATTTAACACAAAATCAACACAATCTCTCCATCCCCCTTCACATAATTAAAATCTCTCCTTGGGTTAATGGTCCTCACAAAGTGCAACCACACCACCCTTATCTTCTTTGCACAATTTTTCCTCACCTCTCTACACCCACACAATTTCATGCCTCTTCAATCAAAACCCATCACTTGTGTCCCATCCCTTCCTCAGTCTTGGGAGATACATTGATGCTTCATTGGGCTCCTCTAGTTTATCCATTGGATCAATTTGTCTTTTTTTTTCTTTCTTTTCTTCTACCATTTCATCTGCCAGCTCAATATGTGTGCATGATTACACTGTTACATTCCTTCTTGGGCCAATTATGGTGCAATATTCTTCTTCTTTGTAGTCACCACCCACCTATCTTCTCTTATCCTCCATGTCATTATTTTTGTAACTACCTATCATTAATTATACACAGTCTTTCTAAATTTTCATTATATTTACAAACAATTATTTCTCTTTCTATGCATCAGTTTGTAACTCTGCATTTCTAGTTGTCAAAGAATGAATCCTCACATTAACATTTGGTGGATACCCATACCTTGTTTTATTTGATGCTCCCATTTTTTTGTGGGTAGACAAGATGCTTTTACATAAAACCTACCCAACTTAGAAATTTTGTGAGCATAGGCTTACAAAAGTTTAGTTGAGTGATAGAATCACCCTTTGAGATTGCAAACAGTTTGTAGCAACTCCATCATTGTTACAATTTCACATGAAAGTATTTTTTTTCCTCTTCTAGCATCTGTCTGGAGCACTCTCCATCTTTCTCTACAAAATCTGCATTTAACTCTTCTTTTCCACCATGGAATTTAATGATTCTACACTACCCTTAAAAATACAGGTGCATACTATTCTACTAGTAAATTCATAGAAACAATATACTTCATTTTTCACTTCTTCATACACATCAATTTTATTCTTATAAAATTTAAGAAAATAAATAATTACCTCGTCTACCACTACTACAACTTTTCTTTCACTTTCTACCATAACATCCTCTACTTCATCATACAAAGTTTTCCTTGCTTGTATACCGACACTAATAAAATCCATATATACTGGATCTGTTTTGTATTCACTACCTCATTCATCTCAACATGCAAACCATCTTTAATAAATTGAAGAAATTATAGCTTTACCTCTTTCACTCGTTCTTCTACTAGTGCTACAACATCTATCTTTATATTATCTACTTCAATATTTTCATCTACATATAATCCTCTCCCATTTTCATTATAAAAAATTTAAAATATTATGCATTACGTCTTTCATTGCAATCTTTTCATCACCATTTTTTGTTACCACATCTTCTTCACCTTCACTAAGTCCTTCATGAAATTTAGGACCCACAAAGACCATCATCTCAACTTCCACATCTTGAATATCTTCTTGGCTTGTGATAAAAAAAACTCATGACTTCTATGCACATTTACCTTCTTCAATAATTTCTTCAATCACATTGTCATCTTTAAACTTATAACCAAATATAGTGTCATTATCACTCTATGTTGCACTACTCAAATCAATAACACTCAATGTTGTTACCTCTTGAAGATAAGTCTCACTTTCGTCTTCATGTTACTCTAAACCAAACTCTGAAACTCTAGTCTTAATTATAATTAGCTCGGTCAATATGGCCACTCTATTCATGAGATCCTTCATCACATTCTACACCATCTCTTTCATATGTAAAATCTTATTCTTTTTCCTTGATCTTATTCTCCTTTTTTTCCAAGACCAATGTTTCTTTTAATCAAAATTTGAAAATTCCCTTCCATCATTTATTCTATCTTATCAATCATACATGTTATTTTTCTTATCTCTATTATTTACATCTGAAGTCTACCAAAATCAATTATTTCTTCTAAGTCTAAAATTTGGACTCTTGGTCTCACATATATTCTCTTCATTATGTAGAAGGAAATACTTACTTTACCTTGATCTTCTCTTTTTCTTCTCTTTTCACCTAATGTGTACAAGTTTCTTGATGTGAAGCTACTTTAAATTGATGATTCTACTTCCACTTCTAGATTTATTATCCCAGTTAAAAATTACCTCTTTGCTTAGCAATCTACTTGTACATAATTTATACACTTCCTTCAACCCACTTTGAGAAATTTAGTGCAAACAACCTCACTTTTAGTGACCTTTTTACACATTCAAGGATTTATTCCTCACAACTCCACCCTGAGGTCCTAGTGCCAAGTTGCCTCATAATCGACAATCTAATTTTATGCTCAGAAATACTAGCCTTGATACCGTCGATGCAAAGGGAAAGATAGATTCGTCTTGCTAGAAAATACAAATGAAAAAATATATACTAACATAATATTTGCAAAAATTTAGTTTCTACTTGAACATTAGATTACAACAAATAAAATACTTTTATTAATAAAAAAATCTACAATCACAAAATTTTAATCTGCATAGTAATTCATTATTTTTAACACAAAATCAACATAATCTCTACATGCCCTTCACATGTTTTTCTCTCTAAAATTACAATCTCTCCATGGGTTGGTCCTCACGCAATGCAACCACACCACTCTTACCTTCTCTACACATTTTTTCCTCGCCTACCTGCACTTACACAATTTTATGCCCCTTCAATCACAACCCTTCACTTGGGTTCCCTCCCTTCCTCAATGTTGGGCAATACTATAATGCTTCATTGGGCTCCTCTAATTTATC
Source organism: Thuja plicata (assembly GCA_018584345.1). Taxonomy (NCBI): domain Eukaryota; kingdom Viridiplantae; phylum Streptophyta; class Pinopsida; order Cupressales; family Cupressaceae; genus Thuja; species Thuja plicata. The sequence continues at coordinate 128,559 of MU226135.1, forward strand.
CAATGACTCAATCTATTTTTTTTCTTTCCCTTATTTTACCCTTCATGTAGTAGCTAAATATTTGTACATAATTACACTATTACATTCCTTCTTGGGCCAGTTATGGTGTGATAGTCTACTTCTCTCTAGTCACCACCCACCTATCTTCTCTTATGAACCATTTCATTCTTTTTGTAACTACCTATCATTAATGCTACATATAGTTCTTCTATATATGCATTGTATTTACAAACAATCATTTCTCTTCATATGCCTTAGTTTGTAACTCTACATTTCAAGCTGTCAAATAATGACTCCTCACATTAACATTTGGTGAATGTCTATAAAGTTTCTTAAATTTTATTTAATCCTCTCATTTTGCTACAAGTAGATAGGATGCTCCTACATCACAAAGTCCCATCAATAGAAGCATGTTACGAAGAAGAAAAAGGGCGAAAATAGATTGAATTTTACGGTCCATGTACTTTTTGTATGTTATATATATGCCCCAAATTTAGTTATACATAGGGAATAAAGAGTTAATATGGATTGTGTACATTAACTATTTGATAGAATGCTCACAAGTCATACCACATTATATAAAAATCCAATACATTTATGTTCTCTTTGATCATTCATGTACATGTATCCATGTCTTTAACCTTTGCTCTTATATCTCCTTATACTTTAATCTAAATCTATGTAGATATTCTTCTCTAAACTACATCCTATTACATACATCTATCTTCCTTATCTGTTATATTATATCTTTACTTTTACAAATATTTATCTAATAGGATGTTATCCATTTATATTACTCCAAATTTAGACGATGTCACTTTGATGTCTCTTTAGTTTGGGGCTCCATAAGCTCCTTGTGATGAATTATGATATGCCTTGCATTAATAATACATGCTTTGTTTTTATCCTATCAACAAACACCTCCACCCTTTTGTAATATTGACTATTTCTACATAATATAGAGTATAGGTGTGTAATTTAATGGGTTCCAACTACATGTGTACAGTGGGATATCATATTTTTTAATTCTTCATTTATTCAATATTGTATGTATATTATATTTTAAGTGCTTTAGAGAAATCTACTAGTAGCTCAACACTCTTGATTGAATGTGGGTTTTCTTTTATCATTCAGCTCATCTTAAATTTTAATTTTCTCTCCCAATGATTACCCCTAACTTTGTATCTATAATGAGTTCTATCATCCACATATAACAAAAATAAGGAAAGTCATGAATCAAGCAAAGCCGTAATGAATATAAATAAAACAAATAGAAATAAGATTTGCATTTTCAAAAAGACTTCTTTCTTATAAAATTATTTAAAATCTTTTAAACCACCACATCTAAAAAAAAAATTAATAATCAATAACAATACACAAACTACTATTGAAAAATGATAAAGATAATTATAAATAATTCTACAAACCAAATATAAACATTCTTTTTTGGTACATAAACAAATTTTAAATGAGCTTTTTTAAAACACTTAAATATTTGACCCGCCATTCACTAAAATATTAAAGTGTACTTACTATTAATATAAAAACAAAAATACGTGAGATAATTTTCATAAATATTGTATTAAAAATTATATTGATTAATGGGAGGCATCCAAATGGTTTATAACGAGGCATAGCCGGCCACGGATACAATTCTTATTTAAATCTTAGCAGTTATAAAAATGTTGCCGTCTGAGAAAGGAACTTCAAATCCCCCATTTTTCTGAATGTCAGTCAACTGAGATTTGGCAAGCATACGAAGTCAGGTTCTCCTCATAATACGACTCTGCAAAAATATAACGACAACAACATCATGCCAATTTCCATTGAGACGTTCTCTCATGAAGGTTTCCATAAAAGGGGCAACGAAAATACCTTCTATTCACGGATTTACTAGAAGGGGTAACCAATTTCAATTGCAGCCAATTCCACTCTCAGAATATGGATAATTCTGAAAGGCCAATGAATTGTAAAGGTCAGTTCATTCTTTTACTCATCTTTACTACTTTTTTCTTTGTTGCATTTTCCTCCAATGAGTTGCAATATCAGAAGCAGATTGATGCAGAAGCTTTGCTTGAATTAAAAATGTCTGTAAAAATGGATCCAAGTCTTTCCTTGTCCAACTGGGTAAATAGAAATAACATTTGCAACTGGACTGGAGTAGCTTGTTATCGCAATCAATTGGTTGTGAGTGTGATTCTCAAATACAGGGGATTGGCTGGTACTATACCACCTCACATTGGCAATGATAAAAGTAAAAATTGCAGACAAAGAGTAACTTAAACAAAACAGAATATAAAAGATCAAAATGCACAGACTCAGAGACACCAAGTTTATAGTGGTTCATCCAGGTATTCTGGATTACATCCACTTTGCAAGCAGGGCCAATATCTCTATTGAAAAATAATATCTGATTCAATACAACAGCAGCTCTCAGCTATATGTTTTCTTATTACAATGCATGGTCAAGCATCTTCGTAACACCTACGGATGACAGGGAGAAGACGGTTACAGACAACAGTGATTGGGCTTCACAGTTGTCTGCAGAGCCGTTACTCTGCAGAACCGTTACAATCTCCCACTTGAAGTCCAATCAGTGCTACGAGACGAGCTGCTCAGAGATATCCCCCACTTGGTGCTTAAGGCTATGTCGTCACGATTCCGAAAGAAGTCCTACAGAATTTGCACTTCTCTCGAGATACAACCTTTGTAAATGCATCAGCCGGATTGACCTTCGTATCAATCTTCTCTAAGTGTAATCTACCCTCTCTCTAACTGCTCAAAATTGCGTGTATTGAGGTTACAAAACAATGCGCTTGAAGGACCAATTCCATCTGAGATGTTAACAACATTCAGTAGATTACAATTTCTGCATCTGAGCTCCAATAAACTCACCGGTAGCATCCCCAAGGAGATTGGCAAATTATGGAGATTGAGGGAGATTTGGCTTCATAACAATAGTCTTACAGGTAGCATTCCTACCGCCCTGGCGAACTGTTCATCTCTGGAGGTGCTGCAACTCTCATCCAATCACTTGTATGGTCTCATTCCAGCAGAATTGGGTTCACTTACCCGATTGCAACAACTGTGGTTACGTATTAATAGCTTGAGAGGACCAATTTATTTTCTCATGAACTGTACCGAATTGGAGAAATTGGCGCTAGGCTACAACAAGCTTGAAGGTACAATTCCAGAGTTTATAGGCTATAAGCTACCCAGATTGCAACTAATGGAATTGACTCAGAACCAGTTCAGCGGCAGCATCCCAAAATCTCTAGGAAATTGCTCCTTGCTTGATTTTGTTTCAGTGACTTACAACAATTTGAGTGGAGCAATACCCCCAGAATTGGGGGTGCTGACCCGTTTACAAACGCTTGCGCTTGGTGTTAACCGCTTCAAGGGAAATATTCTCCCTTCTCTTTTAAATTGTACACAATTGCAACAGCTTGGAGTAGAAGAGAACAGGTTTGTAGGCTCCATTCCCTCAGATATTGGCCTCAACCATCCTAACTTACAATCATTTATCGCGGGAGGTAATCAATACAGTGGGGGGATCCCAAAGTCTCTGGGAAATTGTTCTCAGCTCAGTGTTCTTAGCCTCGCGTATAATCTGTTAAGTGGTCCGGTGCCTCAAGAATTGGGAATGCTAACTGTACTGAAAACACTGTTTCTTAGGGGTAATAGCTTGTCAAGCGGACAGTGTGGTACAATGTGTATATTAGATGTACTCTCCAACTGCTCCAGTCTTGAAGTCCTAGATCTATCATGGAACAGTTTCAGTGGGCCTTTGTCAAGGGGCATAGGAAACCTCTCTCCCAGGCTATCAGAACTTTCCTTGCACAGAAACCAAATCACTGGCAAAATATCGAAAGAGATTGGAAACCTCACAAGGTTGTTGTATCTTGATCTACATAATAACAAATTCATTGGGAAAGTTCCGAGTGCATTGGGCCGTCTGAAGAATCTAAAATTGTTGTACCTGACCTCTAACAAATTACAAGGCAACATTCCGCCAGAGATTAGCTTGCTGGTAAACCTTGAATATCTATTCCTTGGGCTAAATTATATCTCTGGAGACATTCCTTCAAACTTGGGCAGTCTGAAGCAGCTGAGGCAACTTGACTTCAGTCATAACAAGCTCATGGGAAGGATACCGGATACCATTGGCCAATGTTTTCGGCTGGAATTGATTGACCTCTCATACAACAACCTCACAGGAAATATTCCTATGGAGCTCTCAAACCTCGGTTCACTGGTATTTTATCTCAATTTTTCATATAATTCATTCACAGGAAGATTGCCTTCACTGGGAGGAATGCAACATGTTCAAGCCATAGATTTCTCTGCTAATAAACTCTCAGGTTTCATCTCTGGCGATATTGGCAGCTGCGCGGGATCGCAATACCTGAATCTTTCTGAAAATAAATTGGAGGGAGTACTGCCAATATCAATAGGGCAGTTTAAGAGCCTTGAAATGATTGATTTGTCTTTCAACGAGTTGTCTGGGCCAGTGCCAGGCTCTATTGCAAATCTCACCATGCTCCGCCATTTAAATTTCTCCTATAACAACTTAAATGGATCGGTCCCAAATGAAGGAGCTTTCAGGAATCTGAGCGCAACATCGTTTTTGAGAAATCCGGGATTATGTGCAGCCTCAGGCTGGTTGGATTTACCAAATTGCACTAGCTTTGCCAAAAACCATTATGGGTTCAACAGAAACATTGTCTTGATTGCTTCAATCGGCACATTTTTGGCAATGTGTTCCATTTTGGGTGCATTTTACTTTTTCTACAGAAGAAGAAAAATGGCACCAGTTATGGATAATTTTTTGGGACAAGATTTCGTGCAAATCTCAAGCCAGGAACTTCACAGAGCAACTCAAGGATTCAGTGCCGCCAATTTGTTAGGCGAGGGTAGCTTCGGGTCAGTTTACAAAGCACTCTTGTATGATAACACATTGGCGGCTATAAAGGTCTTTGACCAGGACCCTCAAAATTCATACAACAATTTCGTCAGAGAATGTAGAATACTGAGCAAAATCAGGCACCGTAATCTTGTCAAAGTCTTGTCCTCTTGCTCAACTGCAGATTTCAGGGCTCTGGTACTGGAATATATGTCTAATGGGAGCCTGGAACAACAACTGCACAGGGATGAAATAAGGTGTAGCTTGAGTTTGAAGATAAGAGTGAATATTGCACTTGATGTGGCACATGGGATCGCATATCTACACCACGATTGTTCTCCTCCTATTCTTCACTGTGACTTGAAGCCCTCAAATGTGTTAATGGACGAAACCATGACAGCCCATGTAGCTGATTTTGGGATTTCTCGTCTATTGACATCCCCTGTTTTTGAAACAAGCAGCACGTCCAGACTGAAGGGAACAGTCGGCTACTTTGCCCCAGGTAAAAACCCAAGTCCAAAATTGTTTTGAGTCTCTGTATTTCTCTTTGCTTTTCAAATTTCATATATTAGCTGTGTTCTCAACAATGAAACCTCACTTGAACTGATACAGAGTATGGAATGGGAGGACAAGTGAGTAGCAAGGGAGATGTTTACAGCTTCGGGATTCTGATCCTTGAAATGGTGACTAAAAGGAGACCTACTGACAATATGTTTTGTGGAGATGTAACTTTACCCACATGGGTGAGAAGATCATTTCCTGCGAAAGTGGAAGAAGTGGTGGACAGAGCTGTTGGTTGATGAATCAGCTGTGGGAGGGTCCAGCAATACTAATGTTACACCTGAAATCAGTGGTGCAGAGCTCAAATCCACTGAGCATGGCAGTTGTCTGCATAGTTTTATTGGAGTACGATTGCAATGCACCAGACAATATCCAGGGGATAGACCAACAATGAGGGAGGTGGAGAGCATGCTAGAAAAGATAGTGTATGGCAGGCCATATGGCAATTTAGAGGATCATAAACCCGTTCAGGAGCTATTGACTGCAGTCAATGTAGTAGGCAATCAAAATGGAAGCAGTAGCACTTCATTCACCGATCAAAGCTAAAACAGTACGTACAACTACAGACTATGAAAATCTACAGAAGTTAAGGCCACAAGCATTAGGCTTTGGAAGAATACATACACTATGGAAGCTTGTTACAAAGAAAGTTTAAGTTTTTTTTGTTTTTTTTACATCAGTCATATTTATTAAAATAGAAAATTTAAAGAAGAAAGTCTTAAAACTACCAAAGTTTTTCGTGACCAACGCATTTTCTTCAGGTATATATACTACCAATCGCACTTTACTGTGTCAAAATAGTTTACCTGATTGAAAATTATGGTTCTACTTTTGTAGCTTTGCTATTTTATGTCAAACTTTCACCTCCACTGACCCTGCGCTGACATTTGAATATGCATTTTCTTGCTCCATTTGAAATTCATGGTTCATCTTAATCAATTTGCAGATTGAAATTAATGGCATCTACAGAACAGCCAGCACGGGCTTGAAGGTCGATCATGAATTGTAATATGTGCGTCCCTTTCTTGTGAAACACACATAACAACTAATAGCATTTGGAAGGATTCCAAAATGCTTCATTACTTCGAGGACCGTGAGAGCTTCTATGTTGACGTGTCTTTAATTTATAATTTGTGCATTTTCAGTCATTATGACATTTTATATTTTTAAGTAATATTATAATTATCTATTTTATTTATTATTATATTTGATTATAATAAGTAAAAAATATATAGAAGAAATCTAAGGGATTAAGCTTAATAGGTTAAAATATTGAGTATTAGTCACATTTTGTGTTGAAAATAGTTTCTATTAATCACATTATTTATAAATTGAATTAAATTACATTAAATAAACTAGTTTATAAATTACTACATAATATTAAGAAATCTAAAAGACGAGTAAATACAAACCATCCTCCACTTGCCTCAAAATTTAAAAAATAATATATTTATTTAATATTTAATATTTTGTTAAAACTATAATTTTATTTTTTTAATATATTATATTCGAGCATTTAAAATTTTATTAATACATTTTATTTAAAATTTTATTTTTTATGTACCTTCACTTGATAATAAACTCTCTCTCTCTCTCTCTCTCTCTCTCTCTCTCTTTCTCTCTCTCTCTCTCTCTCTCTCACACACACACACACACACACACACTCTATCTCTTTAATTTCTTGTCTCCCTCTTCCTAAGTCACTCTATTTTTGTCTGCCTTCCTTTACCTCTCTATCTATTTATCTATTTGTCCCCATTTTTCTCTCACTCTTTTTTTTATCTCTACCTTTGTCTTCCTCTTTTCTCCCATTTCTAGACATGTCTCTCTCTTGTTGTTTGTCCTTCTCTCACTCCTCCTATTTATAGACCAAAATCAATCTCTCTCTCTCTCTCTCTCTCTCTCTCTCTCTCTCTCTAATTAAGAAAAAATATTAAATATTAGATCAATAGGTTATTTAGCTTTGACATTTAAAATTATAAAATATTAAATTTGGTAAGAAATAGGTGAAATGAATAATAATAAAAATTATGTAATAAAATGGAAATAATTTTATGGCATGTCTTAATCATTTTATTAAATAAGTCATCATCGTATTTTTAATGAAATAATATCACATTATAAAATAGGAATATTGCGAGTAGCATTTCATAACTAATTTATAGATAAAGCAAAACAAAGTAAACATTCATTATATTTTTGTTAAGAAAAATCATATTATAAAATAGAATATTTCTATCGTCATTTCATAACGAACTTATTAGACAAAATCAAAATCACATTTAGAAAATGAAAATATTTCTATTAAATCATAAGATAATATGAAGTAAATCTTCATTTTATTTTAATAGAATGTAATTGCAGTATAAAATAAAATTTTCCTAATTAATTTAGATAAGAAAATAAATAAATAAAAACAATAAACCTTCACTCTATTATTAAGAGCAAATAATCACATCAAAATGGAGAAATGTGATATGAATAGTATCTATGCCAGGGCAAGTTTCCTATAGCCATCTTCTTTAACAACAACTTTCCTTCCTTTTTTCTGAAGCAAAAAGAAGTCCGGCTGAAGTAAATGGTTCCTACTACCATAGTCTTGTCACTCAATAAATGCTATAAAAATATAAAATGAAATAATAATAAGAGACTAGTATGCATTTATACATCAAACATAAATGCATAACTATATAACCCAAACTGCATAATATCGTAGACACCAAGCTTACTTATACCCTTTCATGCATACCGGGCTTAAATAAGAATTTATACTATAAGTTCTATATTTGGATTTGATTCCCTAATGTCAAAATATTCTTTAGATTTGGATTTGATAATTGTTTGTTTGATCTTGTTCATTGATTGTTTGCTTGATGTCTTGAGGAATTAATGATTGGTGAATAAATGAAGGATTTGTTTTCATGGATTCACGAATGAAGATTCATAAGTGACCCTTGAATGAATTGAATGATCTCTTTTATACTTCATTGTTCTCCTCAATTGATCTCTCTTGGATGTCCTCATCAATTGAAACCTTCTACCCTTTATATCTTCCAATGTGGGAGAGAGTCTCACCTCTTCATCATGGCTACCCTTCGCAATAATCACAACATTTCAAAATTACCACCCTTTGGAAGAACTCTTCATAATTTCTACTCTTTGAGAGTGTTACAACCTTTCATAATTGCTACACTTGAGAGAGTCGCAACCTTTTCTAATTACCATCCTTTGAAAGAGTCACAACCCTTCATCCTTGCTATCCTTTGACGGAGTCACAACTTTTCATAATTGTCATCTTTTGAGAAAGTCAAAACCTTTTAAAATTACTATTTTTTATAAGAATCACTTTCTTATTCCATTCATTTCCTTTTCCATTTAGAAACTCACAACTCTTCATTAAACTTAAATAATTTATAATCATATAATATTTATTTATTTATTTTTATATTATAATTTTATTACTATTTAATAAATTAGAAATGAAACATTACAAACAATCACAATGACACTTGAGACCTCAAATGAAAAGTCTTTTGGCACAAAAGAAACAAAATATGTGAATGAATAAGAAACAAAATATGAATGAATGGAACATATAATTTAGCAATACAAGAATTCCTTTGGAAATAGCTGAAACTAAAGTAGCAAATTTGCTCTCTTATTATGCACCTGGTATTTGCGTTTGATAGAGGCATACATTTTCAAACTAAGCTTATCAACATTCATGTAAAATGTGAGAGTTTGGTGAATGGTTGTAAAGTTATTGATGAAAGGAAAGAACAAGATAGCTTGTCATAGAATTTTACCATTACAGCTTTCAAAAGACATGGGTGTACTCATGAGGCATTGGCTCTATTTACCAAATGCAGTGAATAGGTGTCCAACTTGATCCCTTTACCTCTACTTGAACACTTCTAGCTTGTGCTAAATTAAAGAGCTCTGGAAGATGGTTTGGACATTCATGAAAGCATAATAGAAAGAGTTTTTTCTGTGAGATGGTGTGGTTAAAAATGTCGTGGTAGATATGTATGAAAAATGTGGAAGCATAGACAAAGCACAAAAATTATTTGGCAAAATGCCTCAAAAAAATGTGGTCTCATAGACTACAATGGTTATGTAGGATATGCACAAAAAGATGTTCTGGGGACGCTTTGAACATTTCAAAGCCTTGAATAGGTTCACAAAAGGTGCTTGAACTAGTCGTGAAAATGCAGAAACATAGACAAAGCATGTGAAATGTTTAACTAAATGCTTCATAAAGTTTTGGTCTCACATTGCAGGCTATGCACAGAATGGTTCTGTTGGAAAAACCTTAGAAATTTTTAAGCATCTTCATATTCACTCTACTAAAGCATAGAAAAATCTCTTCAATTTACATCTACAAGATCTTGGGATTATTTATCCCAAATAACCAACCATTCTCTTGTTCTCACAATCGCACTATGGATGGGGAGCACACATACCCACTTTTCCCTGTCTTAGTGTACACTAATTTATTCCTATTGCCACACTCGCATTGTTTGATACATATGTTCTGGTGAAGTAGGGCACAATTTGATATAGCTCGATGTAAGAATCTTTTCTATATCTATCCTATCCAGCCACTGAGATGCACACATTTGAATGGGATCTGAACCATGCGTGGTATTCAATCAAACCTCATTTCTTTGAGCCATTTTGTCAAACAGTTCACATACCTTAACTATGCTTCCATCTTTTGCGATCATGTCTACCAAGAATGGTATAGTGTTAGGGCATGGTATAGTGTTAGAAGCACCACACCGGCATGGTATAGTGTTAGGGCATGGTATAGTGTTAGGATACAACTTCAAACATTAAACTAGTAACATATACATGAAGAGGATACCACGGTTCATTGGGAATAACATTTATTGTGTGTGAGTGGGAACAACAGTCAGTAGAGGAAGTTGTATTTAATATGTCAATTTTCCCATGAGAAAATAGAACAACAATAGTAAACTTCATCATGCTTCAGATTAGCCAGTGCATAAAACAACATCAGATATAACGAAATGAAACATAAATCATACATGTAAATCAATGTAGGTAGTGTATCAAATGGAGCATATCTATAGTGAAAGATAACATTGTACTAATTCAAATTAGGGAAAACAAATGTGCTATATCAAGGATAGATAAATCCATATCACAAAAAGAAATATTATTCCCTAGGATATACTGTTAGACCTTGGAGGTGCTAAGAATGTAGCAGAGTTTAGCTTTTGGGATACAAGAATAATGCAGAATGTTATCATGAAGATAGTGAAGTTTTAAAAAATACTTCAAGACATCCATGGAAGAAAAGATCACTAGTGGGAACTTTTAAATAGAGGCGCTCACATGGCAGACATTCTTGACCCCAAGTGGAGAGGTAGTTTGAACACATCACAGAAGAATGTCATTAGAAATGGTATGAAGGATTAAGGTCCGACTTCTTTTTATTTAAAATACTCATTATTAATCTTTGTAAACCGTTTACTCATGGTTAAATTTTTGTGTGAAGTAATGAAGATGTCTGTATGGTTAGGGTTTCGGGGTGGGTATATAATAAGCATTCATGGTATACCAGTGAGAAACCACAACCAACAATAATAGAGGTAAATTTTCAAGAGCCATGGTCGTATTGTATCAAATAGAACGACAAGGGTCTCAATTGATAAAGCAATGAAGACAAGAGGAGGCATTGTATATAAAGGAAAACACAGAGAAAAAGGGTCGCATCCTGTATATGGAGATATTCAGCGATTCGACAATTTTATGCGAAGGAGATCAACGATATCAGAAGCCAGAATAAATTCATGGCACAACATTCCTGTTTATAAGGGCTTAAACATAAAATACATAGAATATCAGAGAACAGTGCAATCGACGAAAGTGGTGTTTCCATACCTTTCAAATGTTCGCTAGCGTGCCACTACACAGAGAACAGTGGCAAGAAAGTGAAATGGAGGCGCAGCTGTTCCAGATCACATTCACAAACCCTATCTTCACATTCGCAAACCCTCTGCAACAAAACAACACAAAACAGTCACAAACCCTCGAAGCTTCTTCACATTCACAAACCCCCAAATCAAAATGGAAAGACGGCGGACCCGACTGAAAGATAAAATGGGGTTAAAAAAAACAAAATGGGAAGATGGCGGACCCAACGGAAAGATAAAATGGAGTTAAATCCCTCAAAAACCTGATTTTAATTTTGAATTCCACCTATTTGGTGGGAAGATGGTGCTACCCATTTTTGGGTCAAAATCGGGTTTCATCGCCAAAATCAAAATTTAATTTTTGGCAACCAAACGGTAGATTTGAGCAAAAAGTGGAAGTGACACACCCAATTCCGATGCAATTCCGCCAAACAAACGGGGCCTTAAGAGTTGGCAAATTGCACTGCGCTTAGAGGATTAGATCTTGGGTATAATATTTTAACTGGTGCTATCCCTTCTGGAATCAATGCTTTTAGGGCCCGTTTGGGTACTGGAATACCATATCCTGGATATGGTCAATTCAAGAAGATGCTTATCTTCAAAATGAAATCCAGAATATGGTCTGACCTGTTTGGTTCACCCGAAAGATGAATGAGAAGATGCATAAGGAATTTTAATTCTTTATTTTTTAATTTCTTTGAATATGGTGTGTATACATGTGTGTATATATACACACATGCACACATGTGTATATATACATACATACATGTGTGATGTGTGTTTATACACATGTATATATATATATACATACATGTGTATATGTGTATACATATGTGTATATACACACATGTATACACATATACACACATACACACATGTGTGTATACATACACACACACATATACACACATACACATGTTTATACACACATACATGTGTGTGTATACACACATATGTATATATACACATACAAGTGTGTATCCATGTATACACATATACACACATGTGTATATATATGCAGACATACACACATGTGTGTATACACATATACACACATTTATGTATATATACACACATATACACATATGTGTATATATATACACATATGCACACATACATGTGTGTATATATACACACATACACACCATACATATACACATACAAGTGTGTATCCATGTATACACATATACACACATGTGTATATATATACACACATACACACATTTGTGTATATATACATACATATACACATGTCATACATGTGTGTATATATACACACATATATGCATTTGTATATATACACACATATACACACACCATACATGTGTGTATATATACACACATATACACACATACATGTGTATGTATATATACACACATATGTGTATATACACATATACACGTGTGTATATATACACACATGTGTGTTTATACACACATGTATATATATACATTCTTATAGCAATATAATATACATCTTTATAGTAACGGATCCCACAAAATATTAAATTTGGTTTTCTAAAAATTAGAATTCCCATTCCACTTATTTTGAAATTCCAATTCCACCTATTTAGGTGGAAGATGATATTCCCATTTTAGGGGCAAAATGAGAATTTTGAAATTCCAATTCCATTTTTTTCCAAGGACCCAAATATGAAATTTGGCATCATCCAGAATTAGATAATGCCAATTCCTGTCATATTCCAAGAAACAAACGGGAGATTTAAGACTACTAGTACTACACATAAATCATCTTTAGGGGGAAATCCCAAAATCTTTGAGCAACTGCTCAAAATTGCATGTATTATCATTATCTAACAATGCGCTTGAAGGACCTATCCCATCTAAGATATTAACAACACTGACCAGTTTACAACATCTGTATCTGGATTCCAACAAACTCAATGGTAGCATCTCCGTCGAGATTGGAAAATTATGGAGATTGAGGGAGATTTTTATCTCCAATAATAGTATTACAAGTAGCATTCCCATGGCCCTGGCAAACTGTTAATGTCTGGAGCTGCTGCAACTCTCTTCCAATCACTTGTATGGCACCATTCATGCAGAATTGTGTTTACTTAGCCGACTGCAGCAACTGTTGTTAAGTTAAAATACCTTTGGAGGACCAATTTATTTTCTCATGAATTGTACTGAGCTAGAGATATTGACGCTAGGGTTGCAACATATAGAATTGGCAGGGAACCAGTTTAGCGACAAGCTATACCTGGGGCTTAATCATCTCTCTGGAGACATTCCTTCATACTTGGGCAGTCTGCAGCAGCTGAGGCAACTTGACTTCAGTCACAACGAGCTCACGGGAAGGATATCGGATACAATTGGCCAATTATTTTGGCTAGAAATGATTGACCTCTCGAGCCTCCTTTCACTGGTATTTTATCTCAGTTTTTTGTATAACTCATTCACAGGAACATTGCCTTCACTGGAAGGAATGCAATATGTTCAAGCGATAGATATCTCTGCTAATAATCTCCCATGACCCATTCCAGGCGATATTAGTAGTTGCATGGAATTGCAATACCTGAATCTTGCTGAAAACAAATTGGAGGAAATAGTGCCAATATCAATAGGGCAGCTTAGGAGCCTAGAATCTACTGATTCGTCTTTCAACAAGTTGTTTGGACCAGTGCCAGGCTCTATTGTGAATCTCACCATGCTCCAAAATATAAATTTCTCCTATACGAACTTGAATGTGTTGAGCTAATGGAAAATGCTAAAACAATTATAAAACTAAAATAAAATCAGACAGCGAATGCAAGAAGAAAAGACACAGAATTTATAGTGGTTCATCCAGATTATCTGGACTACATCCACTCTTCAAGCAGGGGCATATATCTCTTATTCAGATAAACAAAGTTACAATACAATCACAATAGCAACTAGCAATATGCTATACAAATATTGGACAGTCAAAGGAAGACGAAAGGGCTTCAAGAAGAGGAAGAGTTTGCAATGATTGGTCTGCACAATCAGAGCGGTTACATATTCCTTTGTCAGAACCGTTACAATCTCCCACTTGAAGGCCAATCAGTGCTGTACAGAGATAGCCTCTACTTGGAATCATTATGGCTACGTCGTGACAATACCGAGAGAAGCTCTACATAATTTGAACTTCTCTTGAGGTACAACCTTGGTAAACGCATCAGCCGGATTAACCTTTATATCAACCTTCTCTAACTGTAATCTTCCCTCTTCAAGAGCATGACGGATGAAGTGAAATATGGTTTCTATATGCTTTGTGCGACTGTGAAATGCGGAATTTTTCGCCAAATGAATGGCACTATTGCTATAAGAAAATAGAGTAAAGATGGATTGTCTAAATCCCAACTCTCCAAACAATCGTTGTAACCATATCAGCTCTTTAGCTCCCTTAGTAAGAGCAATGTATTCAGCCTCGGTAGAGGAAAGAGAAACCACTTGTTGCTTCCGAGAAGTCCAGCTAATCGCTGCCCCGATCAATGTAAACACATAGCCTGTTGTTGACCTCCTGTTATCTAGATCTCCAGCCATATCACAATCAGCATATCCAAAAATATAAGGAATCTTGTTGTTAAAGCATAAAACATGAGAGGAAGTGCCTCTCAAATACCGAAGAATCGATTGCACTGCTTGCCCATGAGTTTTTCCCGGATTACTCATAAGACCGCTCACAACTCCCACTACATGGGCAATGTCTGGATGTGTGCACACCATGGCATACATTAAACTACCAACTACTGAATAATAAGGAACACTATCCATTTTTTATTTCTCTTGCGGAGTGGTAGGACACAATTTGGATGATAAGCGGAAATGTTCAGCTAATGGAATAGAAACTAATTTTTCATTTTCCATATTAAACTTTTCTAAAACTTTAAGAATGTACTTTTCTTGAGATAATTTAATTTCTCTTTTCTGTCTATCTCGGATTATATCCATCCCAAGAATCTGCTTCGCTGCCCCTAAATCTTTCATGGCAAAACGAAGAGCCAAATATGTCTTCAGCTCATGAATGACTCTCATACTATTTCCAGCAGTCAACATATCATCAACATACAATAGTAGAATAAAAAACTTACCAGTAGGAAGCCATTTGAAATAAACACATGGGTCTGATTTGCAACGAGTAAATCCTTGCTGAGTCATGAAGTTATCAAACTTCAAATACCATTGACACGGAGCTTGCTTCAATCCATATAGAATCCTCTTTAATCTGCAATATAAATGCTCCTGCCTCTATTTCACAAATCCTTCCGGCTGCTCCATATATAACTCTTCTTCAATGTCCCCATGTAAGAATGTTGTTTTGACATCGAGTTGCTCAAGCTCGAGGTCCCATGCCACTGCCAGGCCTAACACTAAATGAATAGTTTGCATCTTGACCACTGGAGAAAAAATCTCATTGAATTCCACACCCTTCTGTTAAGTGAACCCCTTTACTACCAATCTGGCCCTGTATCTCTTTCGACCTATATCTTCCTCTTTAATGTGATATACCCACTTGTTCTTCAATGCTTTTGGATTTGGCAGACGAGTAACCAAATCCCATGTCTGATTTGAATGCAAAGAATCCATTTCATCTTTCATGGCATCTAGCCAGAACACTGAATTAACATCAGTACATGCTTTCTTGTATGTTTGAGGCTTTCCCTGATCAGAACACAAAGAGAATAACAGTTCATAGTCATCAAATTTCCTTGGACGCTTTCGCTCTCTAGTAGACCTCCGTAATTGTATATTTTGATTTTCATCGTGACTATCAGCAACTTCTATATTTTCAAATCCTTGTGGATTTTGTACACTCTGTTCTATGTGTGCAGAGATTTTTATAAGCGGAGTGGCTACTGTATGGGGTGCATGTGACATGGTAGGCTGCATTTGTTGAAAGGAGGCTGCAGACTTGTTAGCAGTCCGCACTGCTGGTGACTAGGGCCTGCATAGGAGGGGAGCTGAGGGAGACTCTGCCCGCGGCAGAGTATTGAATTCCAGTGGCTGTGTGGGCAGTAGCGTATGCTGCATGCTCTGCATAGTGTCTTTGCGTGGGGAAGAGTATTCAAAACTTTGCCTTGTGGAGTCCCCGCGGGTTAGAGGACACAGAGAGGGACCCACTAAAGCTTGGAGTGGGATTGTCACTTCTGCCCATGGCAGACTGAATGGAGACTATGGTGTATTCTCCATGCGTGGGAGGGCAAGAGACATGTGCGACAGAGTTGGCGCAGCCCGTGGAAGAGTATAGTGAAGGGGCCTTGCTAGAAATAGAGCCTCCAACTCTGTTCCTTCAGTGCTGTTGAAGGGGCCAGTCTGTGTGGGCAATGTGGTAACTGTAGGGTCAGAATGAAACGGTGGTAGTGTGATTAGGCAAGACAGTGGGTTATTCACTATGGGTGTGACTATCGGCATTGAGGAGGAGATAACTATGGGGGAAAAACTCACTTGTTTACCATGTTGTACTTGGCCTCTTAGAGAAGACTGCGAGCCAACATCAAATAAGTCATATTAAAAGTAATTATCAGAAGTAGTGGTTGTGGTATGCAAACCTGAGAATGATTTCTCATTGAAAACAACATGCCGACTGTGAACCACTTTATGAGCAACCGGATCCCACAACTGAAATCTGAATTGATCTTCTCTGTACCCCAGAAACACACATCTTTTGGATTTAAAATCCAACTTTGTCTGCTGTTCTTTCAAAATGTGAACATAAGAGTCACAACCAAACACTCAAAGATGAGTGAATGAAATCCATTTGCCAAGCCACCGTTCCTCCAGAATATCGAAATCGAGTCAAGATGAAGGAGCTTGATTAATAAAATACACTGTTGTATTGCAGGCCTCTGCCCAGAATTCTTTCCCCAAATCAGCATTTGAGAGAATACATTGAGCTCTCTCCAAAATAGTCCTATTCAACCTCTCAGCTGTACCATTTTCTTGAGGTGTGTAGGGGACTGTTTTAATCCTTCGAATACCATGATCTGAACAAAAATTATCAAACTCCGAAGAACAATACTCACCACCATTGTCTGTTAGTAAACATTTAATCTTCCTTCCATTCTGATTTTCAACCATAGCCTTAAAACTTTTAAATTTTGAAAATACTTCTGATTTCTTATTCAGCATATAAACCCAAACTTTTCGAGTGTAATCATCAAGAAAAGAAACATAGTAATTTGCACCACTGATAGAAGTTACTTCCGTAGGACTAAAGACATCAGAATGAATGAGCTCTAAGGGAGAAGATTTCTTCTCATGATCCATCTGAACAAAGCTGGTTCAATTTTGTTTTCCATAAAGACAATGTTCACAAATCTGCAAATTGATAGATTTAAGACCCGAAAGTTGATCTCTTTGAAGCATAACTTCAAGACCTTTCTTGCTCATATGACTGAGCCTCTTGTGCCAAAGTTTAGCATTGTTGTCCGCAACCACCATGGCTGATCCCACTTCTCCATTACACTCTAAAGTGTATAGACTTCCAATTTTCTGCCCTTTTACTAAGATTAATTGACCTTTGGACACTCTCCAAGAAGTGAGATCAAAATTGACATTACAGCCTTGTGTAAATAACTGACTGACTAAAATCAGATTACACTTAAGTGTGGGAACATGCCTAACATATTTTAAATCCCATTTACTTCCATTTTTCAATGATAATAAAATATCCCCTTTGCCAACAATATCACACTCTTTGTTATCCCCAAGAAAAACTTTGCCAAACATACCTTCGCTGTAATTTGTGAAAGCACTCCAACATGGAGTAGCATGAAAAGATGCTCAGGAATCGAGAACCCACAAGCTTGAATCCATGTCACCAACTGCAAGTACCAAGGCTTCATCAGTCACAGCGTGAGCACCGCCATTGATAACATTATCTTGAGCCTTCTTATATTTCTAACATAATTGCTTCTTTGTGTGCCCAGGTTTCCCACAAAACCAGCAAGTGTCATTTCTTCCTCTTGATTTCGAGTGATGATTCGATCTTCCTCTTCCATTATTGTTATTGTAGTTTCATCCTCTTCCATTATTTTTATTGTAGTTTCTTCCTCTTTTGTGACTTCTACCTCTATTGTTTGTGCTCATAGCTGTAAGAGCATCACCAGAAGAGAGTTCTTGGTGCTTCCTTCACATGTCTTCACTAAGTAGTGTGGCTGCAACTTCATCAAATTTCAGCTTGGTCTTGGCTGCTACTGAAGTGCTCACAGCAATTACTACTCCTTCCCAGCTGTTCGGAAGTGAGCATAACAGTAAGATTGCCTTTATCTCATCATCTAATGGGATACCAACCGAAATCAGCTGACTAACTAATGTATTGAATTCGTTGAGATGATTTGATATCACTCCTCCTTTCATTTTCAGATTATATAACTTCTTCATTAGAAAAACCTTGTTTGAAGCTGAAGGTATTTCGTATAATGAAGATAAATTTTCAACGAGCTCTCTTTTTGTCTTCTCCACTAAAACATTAAATAGCACATTGGGTGAGAGAGCTAGAAAGATTGTTTCCCGTGCTTTCAAATCCATTTTCTCTCATTCTTCCATTGTTAGAGATCCTTGACCTTTTGCTTTACCAAGCAATGCTGGATGCAAATCTTGCTTGATAAGCATGGACTCTATCTGCACTTTCCATAGCTTGAAGTTTTGCCCAGAAAAATTTTCAATTTTCCATTTATCTGCCTCATCCATGGCGTCTGCAAATCTTTACTGATTTTTTGAAAAATCAAATGAGTTTAACCAGCTCTGATACCAATTGTTGAGCTAATGAAAAATGCTAAAACAATTATAACACTAAAATAAAATCAGACAGCGAATGCAAGAAGAAAAGACACATAATTTATAGTGGTTCATCCAGATTATCTGGACTACATCCACTCTTCAAGTAGGGGCATATATCTCTTATTTAGATAAACAAAGTTACAATAAAATCACATCAGAAACTAGCAATATGCTATACAAATATTGGACAGTCAAAGGAAGATGAAAGGGCTGAGAAGATGAAGAGTCTGCAATGATTGGTCTGCACAATCAGAGAGGTTATATATTCCTTTGTTAGAACCGTTACAGAATGGACTAGTCCCAAATGAAGGAGCTTTCAGAAATCTAAATGCAACATCATTTTTGAGAAATTTGGGATTATGTGCAGCCTTAGGCTGGTTGGATTTACCGAATTGCACTACTTTTGTCAAAAACCATAACGGGTTCAACAAAAATATTGTCTTGGTTGTTTCAATTGGCACATTTTTTGCAATGTGTTGCATTTTGGGTGCATTTTACTATTTCTATAGAAGAATTAAAATAACACCAATTATGGATAGTTTTTTGGGACAACATTTCATTCAAATATTCAATGAGGAACTGTTGGAGATTTGATTCAGTGCAGTTGATTGATTGTATGTCTGTCATTGATGACAACATATAATACACAATAGAGATTCTGTATGTACTTATCAGAATGATGACATGAAGACTTGCATGGTTAGATACATGTTGTTGACATGTTTATTATGTTATGTTCACACATGCAAATCCAGATATGATGTTTCAGTCAAGTTGTGTAATTTTGTTATTGGCAGTTACAGTTCTGGAAGAGTATCTGCTCAGAGCTGATGTATGTAACGTGTTTCTTGAGTTGCACCTATCTTTAGGATATGCGTGTGTATATTCATGATTAGTTATGAGTTGATGATAGTTATCTAAAGGTGCCAAATGTGTTTCAAGAAGATTGCAAAGTTAGAGATAATTTGGTTAGGCCGACTTAGTGAAGCGTCGCGTCTATTCAGTTTATACTCGCGTGGTTGTAATTATGCTTGCATGATTAGTGGAGCTGACAAGGATGTTAGAAAGAGTTGTCTTATAGGTCCCTTGATCTTATACCTTGAGGAAGATACTTATAGCAAGTCATTTGTGATACGCTAAGTGTGAATGATACGAAAAGAGACAGAAGATGTACAGAGTAGAATATCAGATGTGGTTCATTCATCAAGAGTCTATGTGAAGAAGAAGTGAAAGACTATAATACACTAGAACTGATCAAGACAGTAGGTCTACTCTATAGTTCATCATCAGATATAGTGCATATCTATTATACAGAAGGTTCTAGCCTTCACCATTAAGCAGTGAGATTTTGGACAGTGAGTCCACCACCCCTAACAGGGTCTGACCCTTAACTAGGCCACTATACTTATTGCATTGTAAAGTACAACTCCTAACAGGGTTGAAATATCTTCTAATAGGGATTACTATAAACAAGTATAGTTCATTGTGGGTGCTAATTCCCACTAGGGTTTTTACCATTTGGTGTCCCCGTAATCAAATTGTGTGTTGTGTACTGTGTTATCTGATTAAGCATTTACTTTATTGTATTCTAGAGTTAAAGAAGTAAAAAGAAGGAAAGTTACTGATAACTCATTCACCCCCCCCTCTTAGTTATCCTTTGGGAATATTCTAACAATTGGTATCAGAGCCAAGTGCCTTGGAGAAGAAGCCTAACAGCTTAAGGTAGATCAAATGTCTTACTTCATAAAAGAGAGCCCTAAGTTCGATCGAGAAAATTATCTGGATTGGAAAAAAAAAATAATAACATATCTACAGTGTGTTGGCTTTGAGATCTTTGAGATTGCTACACAAGAAGTTGTAATTCCATCTCTGAAAGACCTTGCAAAGGATGATGCTACTAATAGACAAAAGAAAAGATTTACCAATAATGCAATTGCTAAAGAAGCCCTAATCAGTGCCTTATCCGACAGTGAATTTTCTGAGATCAAGAAAATTGACAGAGCATATACCATATGGAAGTATTTAGAAGATATGTTTGAAGGA
>MU226135.1:151059-161095 GCA_018584345.1 Thuja plicata
TACCCAAACAAGATCATACTATGGAGAAAGGTATTTCATTTTGTTTGTTGATGATTTTTCTAGGATGATGTGGGTTGCGTTCTTAAAGGAGAAATATGAAGCCTTTGAGAAGTTCAAAATATTCAAATCTAAGGTTGAGAATGAATTTGAAATGAGCATGATTGGTCCTATAAAATACTTTTTGGGACTAAATGTAAAGTAGACAGATAAAGGTATATTCATTAATCAGTCAAAATATGTGAAGGAAATATTGAAGACCTTCCAGATGGAAGACTGTAAGCGAGTATGCACTCCCATGATAACAGGAAGAAAGCTTTCAAAATATGATGATTCCACAACAGTTGATAAGACATTGTACAAATCTATGATTGGTAAAATCATTTATCTAACTCAATCTAGACTTGACATATCTAATGCAGTTGGCATTGTTGGAAGATTTGTAGCTGAACCTAAGAAGAATCACCTAATGGAAATCAAGAGGATATTCAGATATCTAAAGGGAACTATAGACTATGGTTTATGGTATCCTAAATCATAGAATGTACAACTTCATGTGTATACAGATGCAGATTGGGCAGGTTGTATTGATGATAGGAAGAGAACTTCAGGAGGAGCAGTATTTCTTGGAGACAGGTTGGTTTCTTAGATAAGAAAGAAGCAGAACTATATTTCTCAATCAACAGCAGAAGCTGAATATGTTGCAGCAACACTGAATTGTTCAACCATAGTTTGGATCAAGCAGATGGTTAAAGAATTTGGTATTCAGGTTGATTATCCTATTGTTATTCACTGTGATAATACTAGCACTATTAACATGTCTAAGAACCCTGTGATGCACGCAAAGACAAAACACATAGAGATCAAGTACCATTTCCTAAGAGAAAAAGTTGCAGACAAAGAAGTAAAATTGGACTATGTGAGCACCAAAGAACAGTTGGCAGATATTTTCACAAAGCCCTTATCAAAGGATATTTTTGAGTATCTTAGGGAGAAGTTGGGAGTAATTCCCTCTCCTGAGTTTGTTTAGAAGAAACAGAAAGAACATCGGTCATTAAGTGACTGATGAATGGTTGACTACTCTACTTCTGGAGTAGTACCTGTGCCTAATGGTTTATGGCACCCTTTGCCATTAATGTCAAAGGGGGAGTATATAGTAAGGGGGAGCATATACTCTGGGGGAGTATAAAAATAGTCAGAAGAACTGAAGCATTGTAGAGGAATCTTTGATGAGGATTCTGAGAAGATTGTAAAATAAAAGAACACCATGAACAGAGGATGATTTTGATATCATATGTTTCAATCAATGTCAAAGGGGGAGATTGTTGGAGATTTGATTCTGTGCAGTTGATTGATTGTATGTTTGTCATTGATGACAACATATAATACACAGTAGAGATTCTATATGTACTTATCAGAATGATGACATGAAGATTTGTGTGGTTAGATATATGTTTTTGACATGTTTATTATGTTATGTTCATACACGCAGATCTAGATATGATGCTTCAGTCAAGTTGTGTAATTCTGTTATTGGCAGTTACAGTTCTGGAAGAGTATCTATTCAGAGCCGACGTATGTAACATGTTTCTTAAGTTGCGCCTATCTTTAGGATATGTGTTTGTATATTCATGATTAGTTATGAGTTGATGATAGTTATCTAAAGGCACCAAACATGTTTCAAGAAGATTTCAAAGTTAGAGATAATTTGGTGAGGCCGACTTAGTGAAGCGTCGCGTCTATTCAGTTTATACTCACACAGTTGTAATTATACTTGCGTGCTTAGTAGAGCTGACAAGGATGTTATGAAGAGTTGTCTTACAGGTCCCTTGATCTTATACCTTGAGGAAGATACTTATAGCAAGTCATTTGTGATACGCTAAGTGTGAATGATACGAAAAGAGATAGAAGATGTACAGAGTAGAATATCAAATGTTGTTCATTCATCAAGAGTCTATGTGAAGAAGAAGTGAAAGATTGTAATACACTAGAACTAATCAAGATAGCAGGTCTACTCTATAGTTCATCATTAGATATAGTGCATATCTATTATACAGAAGGTTGTAGCCTTCACCATTAAGAAGTGAGCTTTTGGATAGTGATTCCACCACCCCTAATAGGGTTATTTGTAAAAGACTCCTAACAGGGTCTTGTTGATGGGACTCTTGTGACCTGGTCTGCCAATAGAGGTAAGTTGTCACTGGGTACTGGGGTACCGGCCAACTTCTCCTATAAAGGTTGTCTGGGGAAATGAGATTCCCGAGGCCTCCAAGCATGTGAGAGTCAGGTCTCAACAGTACGGGGCTCAGTTGGGAGATGTGACTATTTTTCAAGGGGGATAGCTGGTTATCTTCAACTTGTCAACTCCGGGGATTCAGGTGAGTGGGGTTTTCTCCAAGCATGCTTACACTTAACAAATAAACTAAAAAAAATACCGCAGGGTTAGAAATATTTCATCTACCTATAGTTATGCTAAACATTTTAAACACCAACAATGCTCTAACACACTACACTAAATACCAAAGAAACATACAACCATCAGTTCATATTTCATCAGTAGCAAAGGAAAGGAGGTTGTTAATCTACTTTAAGTGTTAGAGAAAAGGACATGAAGAACACAAAGCATAAAATACCGTTAACCCAGAAGAAAAAATGCCAACAACTTCATTGAGAGAATTCTTCCTTCTTCATTAACATTTCTTCCAGCAAGCACTGGTGCGTGATACAATAGTGGCTCCAAGGGAGCATCTAACTACTAAAAAACTTGGAAACTATGGAGCATTGAGCTCTGCAACTGAGAAATGAAAAACTATTTTTCTATTAACTTGTGGACTGCAAAATCATCAATTTTGTCGACCCTTAGAATGAGGTCGGACTTACTATTTATACACATCTTTCGATCAAAACCCTAACCCTAACTTATGTTAAACTTTACAATAAAATGCATTATCTGGTGGTCGGTACTACCTACGCCACTCTACAAAAGACTTAGAGACAGAAAGGCCTATCATTGTCAGAAGAATAAGAAAAGAAAGGTTGAGTGGAAGAATTGGCCTTGAGAAGAGAGCCGAGAAGGATAAAGAAGAAATCTGATCCCCTGAGGATCGAGGCTACATGCCTCATAAATGGAAAAAGTGGTGCCCTATCTCCAATGTGCCAGGTGTAACATTGAAGCGGTGCCTTGGGAAGACCATCTGTTAGAAAACCTCTTGCCGATCCGATGTGCGTTGATGTAGTTTACCCACCTTCTGAAAACCTTTATTAACTGCTTTGAAAGTGACTGGTCGGTCTTGTGGACCAGGACACGGGTCACTTAAAGAATACAAAATGTAGGATCCAGGATTTTAGGATCTGGGAACTTGCATTCTGAAGGAATAAAGAATACACAACACTTAGGTTGAAGGTTTTCTTTGGCTCCTAAAGAACCTCTATTGTTGCTTACTGTCATTGAAGGTCTGGAGGAGATGGGAAATTCCATCTTCATCGATGTCTTTAAGGCCAGCCCACCGGTACTTGGCCACCTCAATCTGTTGTCCTAGGTTTGGAATATTGTTCTTAAATTCTTTGGCCATCTTTGCCGCATCATGACCATTGAGTATCATGCAAGTTATTCACGTCATTTTAGCTCTGTCTATCCCCTTCGGGGATTGATACCTTGATTCCATTAACTCATCAAACTTCCCCAAAACATATTCCTCCGATGTGCATGTGTCAGTGCTAAACAGATCAGCTCCAAAGACCTTCAAAACAAAAGTTGTATAAATTGAAAGAATATTGGAATGCATTGACCTTATCCCGCAGAGTCCCCACCATTTTCTTGATTACCCCCAATGTGAGGTCGAGTCTGGAGTGCTGGATCCTCACAAAATCAAATGACTCTTCTCCTAGAATTCTGGACTCAGAGACAATCTCCTCTTCAAGGTCGATGAGTTATTCTAACTCAACCTTCCATGCCTCATAATTCTTGATGTCCCCCTCCCATATACTGATGGTGGTTTCATCCTGATGTAATACATGGCAGGCCGCATATAGGTCTGGGAGTGTGGGCACCAGGAAACACCGTACGTTTCCCAACTACAAGGCAACCCATTCATCAACTACTTGGGCCTTTTTCTTCATCACCCATAATGAGTCTATATCTCTCTATGGAAGTGGTGCATCTAAAGTAGAGGCCCCCAGAGGAATAATGCTAATAGGCTGGGCTAGCTCAGTCAGCAACCCCACGAGGTTTGCATTTTTCTCCCGTTCTGCCTTGAACTTTTGAGATTTGTTTTCGTAGCGAGCCTCTACTGCCTTGGTTGCTTCTTTCAAAAGGTCCAATTCACCCTGTTTTCCTCTCTTCTCCAGTGACACTTTTGTGACATTGTAATTTCTAGCCTCAGCCGTTGCCTCATCTGCATTTGGGGAAGGTGTCACGATTACTGTGACTATTTCTTTGCCCAGCTCGGTTCGAAGAGTGTGAACCATCTGGGCTTTCTTAACCTTAGGTAGGTTCTATTCCTGAGCCATCATCTCTGCCAAAGAAAGATGGGTTCTGGGTGTTGATGGGGCCTTTCTCTTTCGAGATTCCACCAACCACTGTGGCGAGCAGGGTGGCTTTGCAGCTAAAATTTGCTCCTATAACTTTTCCCCGATATCCTGTTGTGCCCTTTCAACAGTATGAGTCTCCTCTGACTCCTTCCCTGTATGTTTTGTCTCACCGAAAACATTTACTCTGGTGATACCTGTGTCCTTTACCCCGTCATCTATATCTTTAGCAATATTTGGGTCCTCATTAGTTTCCCTAGGGTTTTCTTCTTCTTCCTATTGATGTTCTTCCTCAGCCTCTGTTGCTGGGGTGTCTTCTCCCATTGGTACATCCTTTGGTAGTGGGGGAGGCAACGGGCCAAGATTCAATTTTTTGGCCGCAGTGATTACCTTCCCAAATCTTACCTTCGGGAGTGGCACCTAGAACACGGCAATTGGGGTCACGATTGTTCTCGTGGGTCCAGTTTCCCCAACCGATGCCATTTCTTCATTTTTATTTTGTTGGCCTGAAACTCCTGTATCTTGTATTTTAGGGACCTCGGAGGTAATCTCTTGTTTTGCTCCCATTTCTTCTTCTATTTGTACCTCCTGCTCTTGCGCAGGTTCCTGTTATGGAGCTTCCTCCTGTTCTAGGATTTTCGCCTCCAGTTGTACGATGTCCCCCTGCAAATTCCCAAATTCATCAGTTCTGAATACAACATTAAATTCTTCTTGTGGGGGTGGATTTGTTGGGACATGAGTGGGCTCTGGTTCTTCTCCGGCTCCAAGGAGTTGGAAGAAACAATTTATACTTGTGGGATTTGAGGCATCCCGAGCTCCGATTTTGTCTTTGGCTTTGGATTAAGCCTTTTCTTCTGCCTGGTGACCAAAGGAGGCCCCACATCCCTTAGGGATGTCTGTTCCTCTTCTAGATCCATTCTTTTTTCCCTGACCATCAATGTTTCTAGTGAAAGGGAAGAGGGAGGACAGATAGGTCCGGTCATGACCACTAGAGTGGCTAACTGCATGATTAATTTCTCCCTCATCTACTGGGAAGCTGCTATTGATTGTTTCAATTGTTCCTTTATGGGGGTCTCCTATAGAGTTGGAGTTTCCATTATTCTTTTTCCCCTATCTTCTCCTTGTGAAGAGGTTCCGGCCCTAGAAGTCAGCTTTTGTATCGTCAGGGCGGCCCTATGGGTACTCCCGGGGCATACTCTCTTAAAGTATTCGTGGCTGTGCTCAACCATGTTGCAAGTGATTTCCTAAATGGTAGGCCCCTCCTAGGAATTTTAGTCTACTAGTGGGAGAGCCAACTTATCAATCGCCCTTGCCTTGTACTGGGGATCTATTTTGGGTCCGGCGTCTGAGAAGTCATCTGGAAATTTCTGGAGCTTCAACCTTTCCATCATCCCCATATTCATCTGGATGTAATTCCAGCTCCAGACTTCAATGTCATCCTGGAAATATTCCTAGAAGTCCTCCATGTGATATCGGTGGGGCTCTGATGCCCAGGGAAGTTCCAATGCAATTTTGCCTAACAGATCAAAGTTCTTCCCCGCTAGATAGAATTCTGCCAAGTTCAAGCTCTTGAGTTCATTGTTTGCCTCCTTGGCTATGGCCAGACTACATGAGTAATTCCAACAAGTGATTGGGAATGGAACATTCATCACCTTCTTTAAGGCGTACAAGGCGTGCAGCCCTAAAATTTTCCTGCAATACTCCAAGAGAATTATCTTGTTCCCACAATGTTTGGGCAACAAGTAAGGTTTCCTAGAGAAGCCAGTTATCCTTATGTAATTATGTTGCTGGAGTTAGATTTAATAATGGCCATAACTTCTAACCAAATCCATTGCCTCCTTGGAGAGGCGGTACCCTACATCTTGGGTAGGTGTGAGCAGGTTGTAATAGACAAAGGCATCGTTCACCTAGCAGAAACTAGGGAAACTAGCCTCCCATTGAATTTGTGGGAAATAATCCCAGGGCATCTTCTGACCTGGGTCAATCCCAAGTACACCTGATGTGAGTAACCCATTGGTTATGGTTCATTGTTAAGCTAAGGCCCAGAGAACATAAGAGGTCATGTAGAATTTGCACTTCTGGACCACCTGAAGGAACTGAGAATCTACATGGTTAGAGATAATGGCGGCCCAATCAAAGTATTCCCCACTAGTGGTGATCCCAAGCAAAAAGTAATACATCCACCCTGAGAACTCTCAGGCATGGGGTTGCCCAAAGATCTGACATAATTCTATCATCCCCATCTGGATACTTTCTTTAAACTTAGACCAAGGGATCTCTAATTTCATTTTCTTGGGGTCCCTCTTCAGAGTCTTGAGCCAATGGTTGTTCATGTATTTCTAGGCTGTGACCTCTAGCTGCTAAAATTGTGCTAAGGCATCAGCTCTGGTAACGATAGTTGGGTTATCAAACTGAGGAATCCAAAAACCTACCCGAAAAGTAGCAGCGTTGAGAGACACCATGGAGGTGGGATATCTGGTCAGGACTGGGGCTGTGAGCATGATGGCCCAGATGGAAGAGTTGTAATGTGCCACAAGTGTGAGAATGAGCTCTGGGGCGTGCACTGAGCATGGGAAATAGGCAACCTTTAGAATCCCAGAATCCCCAATGCTGATCACCAGCGGATCCTCAGACTGTCACTGAATGAACATTATTTTAACCAGGGCTTGCATCTCGACCCACATTCCGACACTGGTGTCAGTAATTACCTGAACTTGGGACTCAATCTTTGATCCCATAATGGTGTTGTCCCTCAGGTACTTCATGCTGAGAGGCAATTTTTCTAAGGCCCTCTCAATTTTGGATCTGACGGCTGCCCTAGTGATCACCGTAGAGGGAAGCTCCAGACTCCTGGGTGGTGAAGATGCAGAAGCCTCAGACATTATGAAGGTGCATTTTTATGAAAACCTGCAAGGTAAGGTAACCGTTAGAATTCATAGATAAATAATATTCTGGGATCTGGAGATCTTGCCACCGAGGCATGCCATTTTCCTGAAAAGTTAGTTTGGGTTCAAAAATCCCAAAAAGTATATACATATAATGCAACTTAGAAAATTAACCCCTATTCGGGCCTGAGGATACTAAAATATTAACAAGTGAGTAGCAAGGGATATCTTTATAGCTTTAGGATCTTGATCCTTGAAATGGTGACTAAAAGGAGACCATACTCTATATCATTCAATCAATGATTTTATTAGTTGAGAACATCACTAATATATGAAATTAAAAAGAAAAGACAAACAAAGAGATTCAAAACAACGTTGGGTTTGGGTATTTACCTGGAGCAAAGTAGCCTATTGTACCCTTTAGTCTGGATGTGCTGCTTCTTGCAAATTTAGGGGACGTCAACAAATGAGAAACTCCAAAATCAGTTACATGGGCTTTCATAGTTTCATCCATTAACACATTTGAAGTCTTCAATTCATAGTGAAGAACATATGGAGAACAATCATGGTGTAAATATGTGATCCCATGTACCACATCAAGTGCAATCTTCACTCTCATCTTTAGACTCAAGCTACACCTTGTTTCATCCCTGTGTAGTTGATTTTCTAGGCTCCCATTTGACATATATTCCAGTACTAGAGCCCTTAAATTTTTAGGTGAACATGAGGACAAGACTTTAACAAGTTTGTGGTGCCTAATTTTGCTCAATATTTTGCATTCTCTGAGGAAATTCTTGTATGAATTTTGAGGGTCCTAGTTAAAGACCATTACCCAGATGGGTGAGAAGAGCATTCCCTGTAGTAGTAGGAGTAGTGGACAGAGAGCTTTTGGTTGATGAATCAATTGTGGGAGGGTCCAACAATACTAATGTTACACCTAAAATTAGTGGTGCAGAGTTTGAATCCACTTAACATGACAGTTGTCTACATAGTTTCATTGGAGTGGGGTTGTATTTTAGTATAATATATTAAATTGTTAGTAAATGTATTTATATTGATTAGGGTAGACAATTAAAGAGGTAGTTTCTACACGGTTAAACAATTTAACTGTCTTTACCACTTTATAAAAGTTGTGTAGAAGTTCAAGAATGGAAGGAAAGTTAGGGTTTAGAAACAATATTGGAATTTTGGTGAAGTAATTAAAGGAAAATAAAAGGGTTATTCCACTATGGAGATTGTAGGTTACAAGCTAGATAAGTATTCTAGTTTTAATTTTTATACGTGGAAAATGAAAATTCAATGCAATTAATGAATAAAAAATTATGGGGAATAGAAAATGGAAAAGAAAGTCCACCTCCAGATACAAATAAGTTATTAGATTGGAGTAGCAGAGATAAAGTCAAGGCTATTATTAGTCTTGCACTTTCTAATTCTGAGTTGCATCTCATAGATTTAGACAAAAAATCAAGCAAAATTTGGGATGATTTGAATAAGTTATTTGGAGAAAAAGCGCTTAGTCCAAAGTTTTCTTTAAAACTTCAACTATTCAGATTTAAAATGGAAGATGAAATCACAATGCCAAATCACATAAGTAATTTGATGTCTCTTCTCAGACAACTAGCAGAAGTTAAGGCTCCAGTAGATGATGATGATGCTAGAGCTATATGGTTAAACAACCTGCCTACAAAATACAGTAATGTTATTTTTACACTCAGCCAAATAACCTCTCAAAACTTAGAAGATATGATTTCAGCTCTTTTAGCAAAAAAAATGAAAACAAATGCAAAAGATTCAAAAGGTATTTCTCAACTAGAAAATGTGTTATATGTTCATAACCATAATAAAATATCAAGTACAAGGAATGAGAAAATCAAATTTTATTATTGTAAGAAAAAAAGTTACATACTTGGTCTTGCAAAACCTTGAGCTAGAAATGCTCTTAAAGGAAATCTCAAAGATGAAGGTAATATTACTTGTGTTGAGAATGGGGATTCATCAAATGATGAAGCTATTATTTATGAATTTCTTCATGATCCTGGAGAAGTACTATAAGTGTTCTCTTTCTGGAGGTTGGTGGCATCGGAGGATGGAGGCATTTTCATCATTTAAAGTTAGCTTCTCGCTTTAAGATGGTGTTTTTCTTGAGAAGCATTTTTTGTTTTTTGGTTTGTTGTTTATTCCTTGCTATTGTTGACATATTCGAAGATATATGTATTGTGAAGTTTATTTTTGGAGACAGATA
This sequence comes from Thuja plicata, assembly GCA_018584345.1. NCBI lineage: Eukaryota > Viridiplantae > Streptophyta > Pinopsida > Cupressales > Cupressaceae > Thuja > Thuja plicata. The sequence continues at coordinate 160,711 of MU226135.1, forward strand.
AGGGGGTTGGTGTAAAGCTCATTATAGGCTATGTTCAAGAATTATACCCTTCTAAGGGTTATTAGGCAACTTGATGGAGCCATGTGGTTGGAGGGCTCAGTGTGGATTGTCTCTGAATAATTTAGGATACTAGACAGAGGCTACACCTTTCTAAGGGTTACGAGACAACTTGATGGAGCTAAACTTGATTAAAAAAAAATTCTTCTATTAAAGTTTGGAATCACTGCAAATGTAATAGCACTCTATATTTTTTGTGTTTTTCAAATGCAACAATCTCTCTTGCATTTATATTGAGGATGAGGCAAGGAGAGATATGTCCCTTGAAGGGACATGTCTATTCATTATTATGTGGTTAATATAATGACAATTGTATGTATATATATAT
>MU226135.1:161167-186714 GCA_018584345.1 Thuja plicata
ATATATATATATATATATATATGGGTATGTGTAGGATCTTGGTATGCCAAAAATTGGCGATATGTAAAAATCCTTCTTTTCACTCATCCAAAAGTGCACTAAAAAGCTTGTTGACTTTTTAGTAGGTCTGTATGTCAGTACACTGTTGGAGCTTTTTCTTGCAGAATCCTATATAGCAGCAATGCTTGACTCTATGAAACCCAAATTCTGATTATGTCAAGAAATAAGTCCAATTAACGAGGATTAAATCCTCCTTCACTTTGAGCTCTATAAGCTCAGGCAGGTGTACCTCACTTCTACCTTAAATATTTAGTAGTTCTTCAACAGGCAGGCATAACATGTGTAATCTAAAATAAAAATGGTAACAATTTGTATCAAGATTTGATAGGAACCACACAATCTAACATACCAGACCAATGCCTTATCCATTGGGGATGGAGTGACTTAATATGAAAAGACGTCCAATAACAAAGATACTGTTGAAGATAATTATTCAGTTGTGTATTGTCATTGATGTTACACAAATATAGTGATTTGTTGTATTAACCAAGCTCTGTCGATTAATGAAGGAAGTTTTGTACTAACCGAGTTCACTCGGGCAATACAATAAGTTTGGTTTCAGTCGAGTATCGGTCAGGCATCGAAGGATTATATTGTTAACCAAGTTATGCATTTAGTATCAGCCGACTAACAGTATTTTACACTTAATGTTTAATTGGTTGATAGTAGCCAATGGACTTAAGTTTTATTGTTTATTTGGATGAGTATTCAAGCTGACTTGACAAGACCTATCATATATATACAAGGTCAAGTTTGGATTGAATGTGTAGAATATTTTTTGATATGAAGAGTGAAGGTGAAATAAGAGGGAATTCTGATTAAAGATAGAATATCTAGACCGAGCTACAAAAGAATATTTGATCAGTGAGGATCCAGTTAAAGCCAAAATAAAGATCTAAATTAGCAAAGACAGTTGCTTCTTGAATTAGGTCAAACTCATTTTTACTCTCTAACAATTGTAGTAGTGATCCAAATCTCTTGACATAGTAGACTTAATAGTCTTTTCATAAATCCTCTCACAAGGTGGCATTTCTACATTGAAGTGTTTGAATTCCTCTAACAAGGCCACTCGTAACAAGGTGATTAAATCCTCTAATGGGGTCACACCTTACAGTGTGTTTTGTAACCTTTAATAGGGTTGGCTCCTAATAGGGCTCACTTCAGAAGAGTGAAAAATAGTAACTAGTTGCAATTGGTGGTTTTCCCAAATTGGGTTTCCACAGTAAATCTTGGTGTCATCCGTGTACATGTTATTTGTTTTATGCTTGATGTTTCTACACTTAATCACTAAAGGTTACTCACATTTAATATCTTAATATTTCTTTGTTAACTGAGTAACAACATAATATATTTGTTAATCGAGTAACAGTGATAGGTTAGATTAAGACATTTAAGGGACTTGGATTTGTTTTTGTGGTAACCGATTCACCCATCCCCTCTCAGTTACTCAACTCATTTCCAACAATTGGTATCAAATTTTTTCAGGCTTTCAGGGAAGGTTTCAAGGCCTAATCTAAAGATCAAGGATGTCTTACAGAAGCGATATCCCCAAGCTTAACAAAGACAACTTGGTTGCATGGCAAGAGTTGATGAGGCTACATCTATCTACTATTGGAGATACTGGTTTGCAATTCTTGGATCACAAGTATGTGGAACCACCTAGACCTATGTCTGTGGATCAGATGGTGGACATGAAGAATCATAACATAATGATAATTGATATAGCTTCTTCACTCAGCTATTCAGAATTTGATGAAGTCAAGGACTGCCCTACTGCCTATGATATGTGGAAGAAACTGCATGATATCTATGGAGGAGATGACAATGTAAAGAGATCCAAAGCAGAGAGTCTCAAAGGTCAGTTTGATCAAATGAAAATGAAAGAAGGAGGAGACATTACAAAATATAGTGACAGGATCAAGAAAAGTGTTAGTGCCATCAGAGTTGCTGGTGGAACGATTGAAGACAAAACAATGGTTAGTAAGGTATTGAGAACTTTCCTTCCTATCTATGCAATTAGAGTTTTGGCTATTTAAGAGATGAGGTACAATAATGATATAACTCTAGATGCATTGGTTGGAAGGCTTGCAACTTTTGAGTTGGACAATTTTGACAGTTATTCTCCTAATCCTAGCAATTTTGAGTCTGCATTTAAAGCCAAATTAAGTCTTGGTAAGATGGATAGAAACTCAAGAGGAAAATAGACTAACAATGATAGTGATGATGAATCTGATGATGAAGATCTAGAAATCATTGAAGCACTACTTGCAAAGAGAACTTCCAAAGGAAAAGGAAAGTATAAAGGAAGAATACCATTGATTTTATTTTCATGTGATGAGGTTGGTCACATTGCTGCTAAGTGTCCAAACAAAGAAGACAAAGATGAGAGAAAGTTCAACAAGTACAAAGGAAAGAAAGATTTCAAAAGCTACAAGGACAAAGGTAAGAAATCTTTTTATATTGCAAAAGATTCTGATAGTGATGAAGATGAAGATGAAATGGTTTACATTGCTATTAAGGATGAGTTAGATAATGAAGAAAATGAAAAGACTGCACTTTTCTCACATGTTAATGACACTTGGATAATTGATAGTGGTTGTTCTAACCACATGACATGTGATAAAACAAAATTTGAACATCTTGAGCACTATGATGGTGGGAGTGTTAGATTTGAGAATAATGAACCTTGCTATGTTAAAGGTAAAGGTTGAATTGCTCTAACTGAAGGAGTCAATGGGAATAATTCTTATTGGGTTGAAGGACTAAGGTGTAATCTACTGAGTGTGGAAGAGATAAATAGAACTAGTTTCAAGGTAGAATTGATGAATGGTAAGGCCAAGATCCTGGATGGTAAAGGAAACCTAGTTAGAACTAGAAAGCAAACAAAAGGTAATCTATTATATCTTGATCTCATTGAAAGTTCATGTTTTATTGGATAAGTAGAGGAAAGATGGTTATGGCATAAAAGGTTGCGTCATGTGAATTTTGATAACTTGGTCAACATAAGTAAGAACAGAAGAGTAAGAGGTATCCCTATTTTGAAGAAACCTGAATTGGCAATATGAAAACAATGTCAAATTGGGAAGATGGGTAAAAATAGTTTCAAGAGAAAAATTACAATACCGAAGAAGTCTTAGAGTTGTTGCATACTAATCTATGTGGACCAATTGGAAAACCAAGTTACACTGGAGAGAAGTATTTCATTCTATTTTTTGATGATCATTCCAGAATGATGACTATTATGTTTCTCAAAGAAAAATTAGAAGATTTTTAGAAATTCAAGTGGTACCTTTCCAGAGTTTAGAAGGAAATAGGAAAGAAACTAAAATTCCTAAGATCTGATAGAGGAGGTGAATTCATTTCTAATGAGCTCAATGAATTCTATAATGAAAGAGGAATCAAGAGACAAGTATCTGTCCCTGGTACACAACAGCAAAATGGAATAGCAGAAAGAAGAAACATATCCATTATGGATTGTGCAAGAACCTTGATTATTGACAAGAATGTTGCAACCAAATATTGTAAGGAAGCTATCAGCACTGCAGTTCACACCTTGAACAAAGTTCAACTAAAGAAAGGTACCGATCAAACACCCTTTGAATTATGGTATGGCTATAAACCCAATGTTCATTATTTCAAAGTATTTGGAAGTAAATGTTACATCTTTAAGGAAGAAAGAAATGGAAAATATGATTTAAAAGGCGATGAAGGTATATTCCTAGGCTACTCCTATAAAAGAAAAGCATATAAATGTTTGAATCTTGCTGCTCATAAAGTCATAGAAAGTGTACATGTGAAGATTGATGAGTTTGCAGAGAGAAGTGAAGAATAGAGAAGTAAAGAACCTAAGGACTAAAAGAACATTTTGTATTATGAACTTGATACTATACCTAAGACATAAGCAATGGTGATTGGATAGCAACCCTGTCAACCAACGAATTCATCAGCACAAACTTTGTTACAACCTGTGCAACCCGAGCTGCTAACAGAGGTAATTGAGTCACAGACAAAGGAAACTGAGTCTTAGACAAAGGAAACTGAGTCACAGACAGAGGTAACCAAGTCTCAGACAGAGGAAATTGAGTCTCAGTCAGAAGAGTAGAACAAAATGTTTGAGCATGGTGAACCTAGTAATGCAAGTCAGAAATCAAAGAAGAAGGAACCTGTACTTTTCAAATATGTCAAAAGGCATCATACACCTAAGAAAATAATTGGAGATCAGACATAAGGTATAATGACAAGAAACAAACTTAAAGGTACACGTTTTCTTAGTGAAATTGAACCTAGATCCATAAAATATGTTTTGAATGATGAAAGTTGGATAGAGGCCATGAATGAAGAGATTGAGAAGATAGAAAAGAGCAAAAGCTAGACTCTTGTGCCTAGACCAAAAGATAAGAATGTAATTGGTAGTAAGTGGGTTTTTAGAAACAAGTTGAATGAAAAAGGTGATTTTTCTAGAAACAAGGCAAGATTAGTGTGTAAAGGATATTCTCAAGAAGAGGGTATTGATTATGGATAAATTGTTGCTCCTATTGCAAGACTTGAAGGAGTCTGAACTCTTTTGGCATATGCAACACATAAATAATTCAAGGTATACCAAATGGATGTAAAATCTACATTCTTGAATGGAATTCTGGAAGAGGAATTCTATATTGAGCAACCTGAAGGTTTTGTTGATCTTAACAAAAGGAATATGGTTTGCAAATTGCACAAAGCTTTGTATGGATTGAAGCAAGCTCCTAGAGCTTGGTATGAAAAACTACATGGCTATCTGATAAGTATTGGATTTTAGAGAACTAATGACAATAGTAGCTTGTACATCAAAGAAGGACCTCAAAACAAGATACTATTAGCAGATATATTTGTTGATGATATACTATTCACTGGACATGATGATTTATGCAAAGCATTCTTTGAAGATATGAGTAAGGAATTTGAGATGTCTATGTTTGGAGAAATCAAATTGTTTTTTGGTTTACAAGTTCATCAGATGAAGGATGGTATCTACATTACTTAGTCTAAATACATCAAAGAGATACTGGAGAGATTTGGAATGGAAGATTCCAGACTAGTTGGGACACCTATGTCTACTAGACATAAGTTGTCCAAAGATGATGATGCAAAGGAGGTAAATCAGACTATCTACAGACCCATGATTGGTAAAATTCAATATGTTGTTCACACTAGGCCTGATATTGCATTAGCAATTGGTATTGTTGCAAGGTTTTCAACTAATCCTAGAGAGAATCATTTGATGGCTATCAAAAGGATTCTGAGATATTTTAAGGGCACTAAAGACTATGGATTATGGTATAAGAAAGGAGGAAACTTTGATTTGACGACTTTTACTGATGCTAATTAGGAAGGAAGTGTTGATGACAGAAAGAGCACCAGTGGTGGAGCGTTATTTCTTGGAAAAAGGTTAGTCTCTTGGACTAGCAAGAAACATAATTGCATTTCTCAGTGTACAACAGAGGCAGAGCATGTTACTGCAGCAGTGAATTGTTCAAATATCATATGGTTCAAATAGTTATTGTCAAGTATGAAGGAGAAAATCAAAGAACTAGTTATCATCTACTGTGACAACACTAGTGCTATTAACATTTCAAATAACCTGGTGATGCATACTAAGACTAGGCCTATTGCAATAAAGTATCATTTCTTGAGAGAATTGGTTCAGGACAAGGAAGTAAGGTTGGAATATGTGAATACTAAAGAACAAATTGTAGACATATTCACAAAACCTTTACCTAAAAATGCATTCTTATGTCTTAGAGGAAAGCTAGGGGTGATTCACCTAACTGAGGCTCACTAAAGCATAGTTTAGCGATGCATCAACCGATCTACAGTGAAGATCTAACAAGTTGATACAGATTGTCAGAGCTTATTGCATATGAATCAGTACAAAAGGTACATTACAACTTCATTGGATAGTCTTTGGCATTGGTTGTCAAAGAGGGAGAGATTATTGATGTCATGCCAAAGAAATTATTGAGGAAGAGATTATTGATGTCATAGGGAGAAATTTTATTAGAAATAGTGATTGTGAAGACAAAGGGAGTTTTCTGCATGTGAATCAGAATGAAGCTAAGGACATTAATAATATTATTATTCTTTCTATTGCTCTAAAAAGTCTTTGTATAATGACATGTTGTGTTGCCATCAATGCCAAAGAGGGAGATTGTTGAAGACAACTATTGAATTGTGTATTGTCATTGATGTTACACAAATATATACACAAACATAGTGATCTATTGTATTAACCGAGCTCTATCGGTTAATGAAGGAAGTTCTCTACTAACCGAGTTCACTCGAGCAATACAACAAGATTAGTTTTAGCCAAGTATCGGTCAGGCATCGAAGGATTATAGTGTCAACCTAGTTATGCATTTAGTGTCAGCCAACTAACAATAGTTTATACTTTATCTATAATTAGTTAATTGCAGCCGACAAACTTAAGTTTTATTATTTATTTGGAAGAGTATTCAAGCCGACTTGACAAGACCTATCATATATATACAAGTTCAAGTTTGGATTGAATGTGTAGAAGATTTTTTGATATGAAGAGTGAAGGCAAAATAAGAGGGAATTTGGATTAAGGATAGAATATCTAGACTGAGCTGCAAAAGAATATTTGATCAGTAAGGATCTAGTTAAAGCCAGAATAGAGATCTGAATCAGAAAAGACAGTTTCTTCTTCAATCAATTTAAACTCATTTTTACTCTCTAAAAATTCTAGCAGTGATCCAAATCTCTTAATAAAGTAGACTTACCAGTCTTTTCATAAATCCTCTCACAAGGTGGCATTTCTACATTGAAGTGTTTGAAGACGTCTAACAAGGCCAATCCTAACAAGGTGATTAAATCATCTAACAGGGTCACACCTTACAGTGTGTTTTGTAACCTTTAACAGGGTTGGCTCCTAACAGGGCTCACTTCAGAATAGTGAAAAATAGTAACTAGTTGCAATTGGTGGTTTTCCCAAATTGGGTTTCCACGGTAAATCTTGGTGTCATCTATGTACATGTTATTTTTTTTATTCTTTATGTTTCTACACTTAATAACTAAAGGTTAATCACATTTAATATCTTACGATTGCTTTGTTAACTGAGTAACAACATAATATCTTTTCTAACCGAGTAACAGTGATAATTTTGATTAAGACATCTAAGGGACTTGGATTTATTTTGTGGTAACTAATTTACCCCTCTAATCTCAATTACTCAACTTATTTCCAATAGATACATCAAATGTAAATCCTTCAAATGATCACTGAATTAGACTATGCCTTACATAATCTATTGACACTTCTTACAAGCATAAATAACTATCAAATCTGTTACAGTACTCTACTCACTAAAACTACCTTAAGGATTTAATTATCTCCTTGAAAGAAACCTTAATACAGTTTAACACTCTGCCTTACAAAGTGATGGACTGAAATTTCCTTAACAACCAATCCACATAATTATAAAAGATGGAACAAAGACAACTATTTAATTAGATCACACAAATAATAGGAAGTATAGACATATCTTAATATCAAGACATCAATTACATATGAAATCAGGGCCAAAAGATCACTTGATAATCTTAATTAGAATATGTCAAGCTTTACAATCCTTTTGTGGCATAAAATTCCCATACCTACAAAATGATCATGGAAGTCCTTTTATAGAAACAAGTACTGCAATAAGCTTCAGATCCTTTTAGGGTTAGGGATAAAACTTATTAAAATACTACATGACTGAGAACATTAATTCACATCAACAACCAAGCACCTCTATCATCCTCTAGTCAAAACACTCCTTTGATTCATTATGTTTACAAAATCTTATCTAGCCACCAATTATCTTGGGAAATTGAAGAACAATACCCTGCAACAGGAATAATGAATGGAATATTTGATCCCTCATTAATTACCCCAGAAGACTTTGGCCCTTCAAATTTGCATGAAGTCGACTACCCCTTCTGGGGAAACTCAAGTCCTTGAAAATCTAATCTAATCCATATTATAAAACTCTGAAACAACTCCTCATTGATGGCAAAGAATAGAACATCGAAAGGATTAAATACTGATTTACAAGCTAACCAAAAACCCTAAATAAATAACTTCTGTTTAAATGCGTTCAAATCTGCCCAACTTTTACTCTCTCAACATCCAATAGGTGTACAAGAAAGACCATGGAGATCAAATTCTATCAATGAATTCCCTCTAATAAGACATGATCCACTGCTTTAAAACCCTAAGAGAAAGATTTAAAATTCAAAAAATGGTTAAAATGTTCACATGCGGCACATAAATCAACATCAATGGTCAAGATCAAGTCCTATCTATCTTTTAAAACATGGTCATAGATCCCTTTTTGGTTTCCTGGGCTTTCCAATGATCTCTTTGGACAAGTGGCAACCTGTCGCAATGCCTTGATCATGAGATATCAAGCACTTTAATTTTAAGGCTTCACGCCAACCATAGGATCCTCTTGAACTTTTCTAAACTTTAGTTTACCCTTTGCGCAGACCTAATCCCACCATCCTTCAACATGGCATCCAGGTGCAATGCCTTAAGAAATAGATCTTGAGAGAATTTTCCTTTGAGCCTTTGCGCTGACCGTCAGATCTAACCTTGACCTATCCTCAGTCCTTAACAAGCCTTTAACTCTGAGTATATAATTTCCTTTGTATCTCTAAGTCACCGAATAAATTAGTTAACTCAAGTTTCATCCAGAGATCTAGCAACAACCCTTGGATCAAAAAAACATCTATGGCCCTTGCTAGATCTCTGAACAAAAGCTTGACTTTGACTATAATGAAGTTATTTAGGGCCAACCATAGATCTTTTCTCTGATCAATGGCCATGATCTTGTCTATGTAAACTCCACCTTAACCCTAAGTTGCTTTGCTTGACCATGATCAATTCTAGAGATCAAGTGAATGAAGAGATCTCCAAGTCTTTGAATAATTTTCTTAACTCAAGTTCCATTACGAGATCACGCGCCAGTCACAAGATCAACATAGTATCCACGGTTAGCACTGAATCTCTAAATGTATTTTTACTTGACCAAAACATTACAAGATTATGCGACCAAGGCTATCTCTGAATCTTGCAATAAACTTAACCTGACTTAGCTTGACCTCAGGTTCATCTGGAGATCAAGAGATAAACTAAGTCTCGAATTCGTTGAAACATTTCTTAACCCCTAATTCTATCCAAAGATTTGGCATAGACCACATGATCAAGACAAGAAAATAACTCGATCAATGGTCATTGCTAAATAAAATCTTGAATTTTACTGTGATTGCGAGATCTAGTGCCATCCACACGATGAGATCTTTAACCACGGTGTGCGCGCTCTGAATGAAAAGAACATATTTGATCTGATTGGGAGATTACGATATGAAGGAAAGGAAGATAAAGCACACATAACATAAAAGCTTTTCAAGTGACTCAGAAAAGTAACTTTGTTTTATAACAAGTCTATGAAGGTTTTTGGGCTTTTTGCTCCAACAACTATAAATTTGAAATAAAAGCCTAAGGAAACAATAAGATTTTGCAGGGTATTAAATAATTAAACTAGATTTTTTACAGAGACTTAGGGTTTTAGGCCATAGATCATTGGAGGTTTGAACCAAGCATAAAAACTAAGAAATTTAGTAGGGGAGAAAATATTTTTATAACCCTAACCAGACCTAAGTCAATATAGATGGAAAATGGACAAAATATGACCAATAATGGCTCTAACTGAGGATGCTTGATTGCAAGATCAAGTAGAGAAGCCATAACTCTGGGAAAAGAAGACCAGGGACAAGACAAAGCTCTGCCGCAAAACTTAGGAGTAGATACAAATGTAAAACCTATAGGAAACTAGCACACCTAAAACCAACTACCTATATACATGACTACTATGTATGGAAATCAATTTCAATTAAAGAAAGATTTTAGGAATTTTCCATGCACTGGAAATTCCAATACCTCATCATCCAAATTTCTTAAGAAATATGAATCCTTACCATGTGTATAATGAATGATATAAGGCCATAACCATAAGGATTCAAACTTTTTATGTTTCCCATTATCTTCAACCTTAGTATTCCACTGTAATACCATGTCATCTGGCTGAAATTTTCTATTATGATCACTTTTGGCAAATAGATATTTCATTTTATGTTGTCTCTTCAATTTTTTTGTTGTCCTCGTCTGATTTCATCCAGTTCAACTAATTGGATCATTTTGTTATGCATGGCATCACTTACTTCAAAACCATCTTCCTCAATGAATTTATAAATAGGAAATAAATTATTCAATGGTAGCCTGGCTTGCATACCATACACCAATTCAAAAGGGACTTGTCAGGAGCCCTTTTCACAGTTACTCTATCAGCCCATAAGGCTAATTTTAACTTAGAATGTCAAGCTCTTTTGTTTGTTTTCAAAGTTTTCTTCAAAATCAATAGAATACTCTTATTACTAGATTCTTCTTGTCCATTGGCTTGGGGATGATATGGGGAAGAATATGACATCATAATTCCATATTCATCATAGAAATCCTTAAATTCTTGTGACCTGAAACACATAGCATTATCCATTATCAATTTCACATGGACACCAAATCTGGTTAGAATATTTTCCATCAAAAAATCAATGACCACCTTACTAGTGGCCTTCTTAGATGGAATTGAGTCTATCCATTTTGTGAAGTAATTTGTGGCAACCAATATCCAACTCTGTCCACCACTGGATTTTTTATGAAAATTCCCCAATGAAATCAATCCCCCACATGGAAAAAGGTGCCTCAACTATTATTGGATTTAGTAAAAAAGCACCTGAATACTTCAGCTTGGAAGAAAATATTTGACATGCTTCACACTTTCATACAAACTTGAAGGAGTCTTTAAATAAATGGGGCCAAAAATAACCATCCCTAACGATCTTGTGAGCAGTAATTTTGGCAGAATAATTTCCACCACACACACCAACATGCATTTCTTTTAAGACCCTTTTAACATGTCCTTCATCTAAGCATAACAAAAGTACACCATTTTTTTCTTTCCAATATAGATCTCCTTGTACCAATGTATATCTTTGAGCTTGCAACTTGAGGGTTCTTTTCTGATTATCAGTCATGATCTCATGGCACTTGGCATTTTTGAGATAGTACATGATATCAACATAATAGGGTTGTCTTTCAGTACTAGTCACTATTGATTCTTGTACTTCTACATTATTTACATGAACCAAATCCATATTCTCATCTTTAATTAACTTTTCAAGGCCTAGTCCTCTTACTAATTTGGTAATATGCATTCCGAAATTAAATTATTGAATCATATTTATCCATTTGCATCGCTTGCGAGTAACTTCTGATTGGGTAAGAATGTCCTTAATTTCTACATGAGGTACATATGCAATTACTTTAGCACAAACCAAATAAGTTATGAATGATTTCACAACTTTAACTTGGTAATAATCTTTTTTTTCCATCATCTTATAGTTCAACTCTACAGCTTGGAGGGATTTACTAAAAAATGCAATGGGATGTTCATAACCTCCTCATCCTTCTATAGTAACACAACATCAATTGTATGAAAATATGAAAAATAAAATAATGAAAATGGCCTATTCTAATCAGGAGACCTTAAGACAGGTGCTTCTTGAATTGCCTTCTTGATCTTTTTAAAAGGAAATTGTGCTCCTTCATCCCACGCAAACTTTGTATCCCTTTTCAAAAATTTAATTATAGGCTTAAAAATCTCTGCAAAGTTAGCAATAAACCTCCTCACAAAATTAATCTTTCCTAAGAAATATTGTACTCCTTTGACATTCTTTAGAGCAGTGACCTTCTGAATTGCTTCTATCCTCTATGGGTCAATTCTTACTCCCTATTTTGATACAATATGTCCCAAAATTTTTCCTTCTGTTACTGCAAACTGACATTTCTTAGGATTCAAAGAAACACCATATTCCAAAGCCTTGTTAAAAATATTTTCTAAATGTCCACAGTGGTCCTTTTCTCTCTTGGAATATGCTATCAAATCATCTTGATAGATCATCATAAATAAATCAATAAATTCTTTAAATGCAACATACATAGCTCTCTAGAATGTTGCCCCTGCATTTATGAGACCAAAGGGAATCCTAATACACATATGTTCCCTATGGAATAGTGAATGCAGTTTTAAATTGATCTGATTCCTTTACTGATACCTGGATGTAGCCTGAAAACCCATCCATCATTGACAATAAATCACAACCAGTAACTTTATGCAAAATCACCTCCATATTAGGCAAAGAGTAATTATCCTTTAAAGATGCAATATTCAAGTTCCTAAAATCAACACAAAGCCTTATATCATCATTCTTTTTCCTCACTGGGACCAAATTAGAGACCCAAGTTGAATGTCTTATGGGTTATATCTTGGTGGCCAATAATGGGTTGTTTCATCTCTACTTTTATTTGAACGGCTTAGCATCTAGTTTCAGTGGGATTTCATGTTGGAAAAGGTCCCCCCTATAGGCTTTTAGGTCCTCATATGACAAGGCAAACACATTCTTGTGTTTTCTTAACAATTTTATCATATTTTCCCTAACATGGAATTCTATCCTCCTTCCAATATATACTATTTGAGGTGTTGTTTCTAATCCTAAATTTACTTCCTCCATATCCTCAATTTTAGCACTACTCCTTTTTTATAAATGATCATCTTGATCACTGAACAATGCTTCTAGTTCTATAAGCCCCTTAGGAATCTGATTAGAACTTAATTGGACAACCTCGTTTCCCAAAATAGTATCCTTGCCATCAATCACCTCAACTAAAGCATTACAATCTATATGATGGTCTTCATAATGGTCAAGGTACTGGATAAATCTGAGGATATCCTTATCATCTTCAAAGACTTGCCAGTTGTAAACATTGTCAAGCACAACCGGTCTACTCTTAACTTCCACAATTGATACCCCACTCAAAGTCAAATCACCATTTTTTAAAGCAACATTAGCCAGGAAATCATCCATGATGTTTTTTGACCTTTCTATCCATTCTATGTTAAAGGCATAAGAAAATTCAATATGATCCCAAATAGCATGCTTGTATATTTTTAATCTATCATTTTTTACAGCATACTTGGATCTAACTTGTGCTACTACAAGCTCAAAATCACCAGAAACCTTTGAATATTTGATACCATGCCTAGTAGAAATATTTAATCCCAAAAACAAGGCTTCATACTCAGCAGTATTATTTGTACACTAAAAGGTTAACGAGAAAGAGGATTTGAATGTAGTACCTGATGGAGAAATAAATAGAACACCACCTCTTGATCCCTCTTTGGAACAAGCTCCATCAAAATACATTTTCCACAAGCCACCTTGTTGTGTGTTCATCTCTTCAATTAATGGATCAATATTTTTTCATTGTGGAAAGATATTCTCTACTCTGAAGTTTTCCATGTCTACATCCACACAATAATTAAGCATATTGTCTTGTACCTTCTCAACAGTCACTGATTCTCATGGTTCTCTATACAATTTTACTTCATTCCCATCCACTGAGATTGTTGCATAAGATAAATCTAATTGGACATGACCTTGAACTATTGCAGCCCACTGTCTAGACAATAGCATTCCATAATGGGGTTGGGTATCTACAACAACTACATCCATTTTATAAGTTACCTCAGGAAAGACAACCATCTTAACTTCTACTCCTTTCATAGTTCCCACCACAGGGACTTCTCTATTATCAATGGCATAATATCTTCCATAACAAGTATCAACATCCATACCTAGCTCTTTCATTACACCATATGGCATTACATTTGCAGTGGCACCAGAATCAATCCTCTAGTTTTTTATAAGTTTTTTGTTTATCAATAAGGTTACATAAAAAGGGTACACTTGAGAGGGCTCTTGGATAATCATATTATCCACATATAAGATAGGTGCTTCTGTCTCATGACTAACACTCTCGATTTTTCTCTCCCTTGTATTATCAACAGGGTCAACAACTATCCCTTTGAAAAATGACATTGCAACATCTCCATGTTCCTTTATTTTTAACATTTCAATCAAAGGAACTAACACTTTCATTTTCATAAGAGCATGTTTTATATTAAATGTAGGTAATCCAGACAAAATGTCATTTGTGATCTTACCTTTGTTCTCTTTGTCAGTAACAACTTGCTTATCAACTTTTAGTTCCTCCTTGGGAAAAATAAAACTCTCCTTATTTTGTACCTTCCCTCTTATTTTCACATTTTCTTTAAGATCCTGCAACAACCTTTGAGGAACTTTCTTTAATGAATACCGAAGCGGGCTTACCTGGACCAGGATCTACCCTCCTATTCCTCAAAATCTAATCACTCTTAGCTTGATTTATTTCTTTAATGGTCAAAGATATTTTCTTCTCATCACTAGGTTACGTGAAATGAGGATATTCTCTATCATCTCCTGAAGTATAGATAGTATTTTGCAACATAGTATCAGGTTCATTATCTGAGTCAAAAAAAATGTGTTGTTGATATCTTTGGAAATTTTCTCTCTTAGTATCTACATCTACAACTGACTCTTCATCTTCAGAGGACCATATATCATTATTCATATTCATATTGAACGTATTTACCACATGGGCTTCTTGTTCTAGGTTCATATGTTCATTTCTATCCTCCATTTGTTCAGCTAAAGCTTGAGAAACAACACATTGAAAGGAAGAATGGGGTAATTTATAGGCATGACACTAAGGGGTATCTTCTACATTGTATGCCACATTTATTTTCAAAGTATTAGGGGTTACCTTATTCTTCTGGCTCTCTTTATTTTCAACAATAGGTCTGTCATCCTTGTAATTTGTCTTGTATGACATATCCCTCAAATTTGTGAATTTATCATACCTTTGATATTGATACCTATTGTCATGAGGAACCCATTCATTTTTATCAACCTTGGCAGCAAGGTCTTTTACTGTACTTACTAATTTATCCATCGTATCTTCCTCCTTAGCAGGTTTACTTGTTTGTCCTTTTGCATCCTTCCACAACCTTCCGTCTTCTCTCTTTCTTATTTTCCCTGAGGCTTGCCTATTACTTTCAATGTTTATAGCCATTTTACAATCCTCTCTTACACTATGTGTACTCTTATTCCTTAAAAGATATGACATCTTTCCTTCTATAGCATTGAAATATGTAGTTAAACATACTGGCTCATCTAGTCTCAAAACTTGAAATAATTTGTTCATGGCCTTTTGGAATCTACTATTGAAATTATCCATACTTTCATTTGGCAACTTCTTGATATTATTAAGTTCATTCAACATAAAACTTGAATTGACATGTTCATGGTATCGTTCCTTAAAAATTTTAACAAGCTCTTCCCAAGATGCTATACTATTTTCAGGTAAACTCCTATACTAATCTCTAGCATCTTCATCCAAAGATTGAACAAATAATTTCATGAGTACATCCTCATGATCAATTTCAAAGTCAGTCATTTTATCAGTGAATGCTTTAAGATTTCCTTCACAAGTTATAGCATTGTTTCCACTAAACCTAGGGACTTTATCTCTTACCTCATTTGGGATGACATTTGGATAACCAGGTATTCCATCAAAGAATAGTGGATGGTACCTATCCAAATGGATGGGTCTTCTTTGAAAATTTACAGCAGCATGAGCTCCACTTACTCCTACTACAACTTCTTGATTATGAGTAGGTTGAGGATCACCTTTCTTAGGACTAGAAACTTGAGTATTTGTCCTTGAACAACTTGGTGGGTTATGTTGTAATGTCTCAGTGGCAACGAGCATTGAACTACTTGTAGTAGTATTTGTAGTGGCATGTAGGAAAGTCATCCTCATCTTCATGTCCGCTGCAACAACCTCTAACTCCATCTTTTCTAGTTTCTTAGCTAAATCTTCTTTAACTTTCCTAGCTTGATCCAATTCTATTTCAACTTGGGAGATACTAGAAAGGGTAACTTTTCTTTGTTTAGGCTCATTTATACTTATCCCAATAGCTTTCTTCTTTCCCTTATCAGATGCATCCTTGTCATTTTTCTTGAGCTTTGCATTTTTCTCAATTTCATGTGGGTGTAATTGCCTCATAACAGGTTCTTCTCCTTCAAACTAATCTTCCTTAGAATTAGATTTTTTACTAGAAGCTTGTTGCCTTAGGGTTCCAAGATTACCAAACAAATCTTCATTCAAACCCTTGAACCCCTCATTTAAACAATTTTCCTTAAGCTCATTGTTCTTAGTTATTTTCAAGAGTTCATCCCTTTCAACCAATAGCTCATAAACTTCTCGCTCATTCTTCCTCCTTGCATTATTTATTTCTAACAACTTCTCTTGTTCCTTTCTTCTCAATACTAGAACCTCATCACTCAATTTTTTAGAATCATATGATGTAGTCTCAGCAGGAGACGTTCCTTCTTGTTGGTCCAGAGTTTCTGAATCTAGAAGGGTAGTATCATATTCCTCCTCTCTCTCATTAGGAGAATAATAATCTCCATATGCACCCAATCCCAAGTCTGGAGCCTCTTCATACTATGATATATTTTCTTCATGATTATGTTGGATTGGATCCTCTCCACTAATACTCTTGTCTTGTTTCTTAGTTTGAGGAAGACCTTTATCATTTTTCTCTTTTCTTGATTGACCTCCTCTAGAAGTAGTTGGAAGTCCATCTTCCATCTTTTCCTCTGGAAGTTTTTTCATCCAATCTTTGGTATATCTGTTATTTATATTGAGAAAGTGTGTATAGGATTATATATATATATATATATATATATATTACTTAACACTAATGCAGAGATTTCTCAGAGTCGTCACCCCCAAACTAGTTGGGAGAATACCACACTAACCAAAAAGAATATTTTTCTTCAAGATCCCTAGTTGAGTCACCAATTTTTTATTGAATCAGATGGGAAAATGATATGAACAATAAAACACCAGAGATCTTTGAAAGGTTTATCAAGACTTTTACATCTCTGTCCCTGGCGGAGTCACCAATTTGTTGTAGCTTTTTCTTACAGAATCCTATATAGCAGCAATGCTTGACTCTATGAAACCCAAATTCTGATTATCTCAAGAAATAAGTAAAATTAACATGGATTAAGTCCTCCTTCACTTTGAGCTCTACAAGCTCAGGTGGGTGTACCTCACTTCTGCCTTAAATATTTAGTAGTTCTTCAATAGGCAGGCATAACATGTGTAATCATAAAATAAAAATGGTAACAGTTTGTATCAATATTTGGTATGAACCACACAATATAATATATCAGACCAGTGCCTTATCTATTGGGCATGGAGTGACTTAATATGCAAAGAACTTCATTAACAAAGATACATGAAATTTAAATTCGGATAATAATCACTGAATTAGACTATGCCTTACATAATCTATTCACACTTCTTACAAGAAGAAATAACTATCAAATATGTTACAGTCCTCTACTCACTAAAACTACCTTAAGGATTTAATTCTCTCCTTGAAATAAACCTTAATACAGTTTGACACTCTTCCTTACAAAGTGATGGACTGAAATGTCCTTAACAACCAATCCAAATGAGTATAAAAGCTGGAACAAAGACAACTATTCAATCAGATCACACAAATAACAGGAAGTACAAACATATCTTAATATCAAGGCATCAATTACACATGAAATCAGGGACAAAAGACCACTTGATAATCTTCATCAGAATATGTAGAGCTTTACAAGCCTTTTGTGGCATAAAATTCCCATCCTTACAAAATGATCCTGGAAATCCTTTTTTAGAAACAAGGACCGCAACAAGCTTCAGATCCTTTTAGGGCTAGGGATAAAACTTATTAAAATACTACATTACTAAGAAAGTTAATTCACTTCAACAACTGAGCACCTTTGTCATCTTCTAGTCGAAACACTCCTTTGATTCATTATGTTTACAAAATCTTATCTAGCCGCCAATTATCTTGGGAAACTGAAGAACAATACCCTGCAAAAAAAATAATGAGTAGAATGTTTGATCCCTCATTAATTACCCCAAAAGGATTTGGCCTTTCAGATTTGCAGAAATCCAACCACCCCTTTTGGGGAAACTCAAGTCCTTGAAAATTTGATCCAATCCATATTATAAAATTTTGAAACAACTCTTCATTGATGGTGAAAAATAGAATAGGATAAGCCAAAGGATTAAATACTAATTTAAAAGCTAACCAGAAACCCTAAATAGATAAATTTTGTTTATATGTGTTCAAAGCTGCCCAAATCTTACTCTCTTAGCATCCAATAGGTGTACAAGAAAGACCATGAAGATCAAATTCTCTCAATTAATGCCCTGTAATAAGACATGATCCACCGCTTTAAAACCCTAAAAGAAAGATTTAAAATTCAAAAAGTGGTTAAATCGGTCATAGGTAGCATGGAAATTAGCATCAATGGTCAAGATCAAGTCTTATCCTTCTTTTAAAATGTGGCTATAGATCTCTTTTAGGTTACCTGAGCTTTCCAACGATCTCTTTGTACAAGTGGCAACCTGTCGCAATGCCTTGACCATTGGATATTGAGCACTTTACTTTTAAGACTTAACACCAACCACATTATCCTCTTGAACTTTACTAAACTTTACTTTACCCTTTATGCAGGCCTAGTCCTCCCATCCTTCCATGTGGCATCCAGGCGCAATGCCTTAAGAATTAGAACTCGAGAAACTTTGCCTCTGAGCCTTTGTGCTGACCATCAAATCTAACCTTGACCTGTCCTCAGTCCTTAAATATCCTTTAACTATGAGTATATCATTTCCTTTGTATCTCTAAGATGATAAATAAATTAGTTAACTCGATTTTCATCTGGAGATCTAGCGAAAACCCTTGGATCAAAAAAAAATCTACCACCCTCACTAGATCTCTGAACAAAAGCTTAAATTTGACTATAATCTAGCAATTATGCACCAGCCATAGATCTCTACTCTGATCAATGGCCATGATCATGTCTGTGCAAACTCCACCTTAACCCTAAGTTTCTTTTCTTGACCATGATCAAATCTGGAGATCACGCGAATGAAGAGATCTCCAAGTCTCTAAATAATTTTCTTAGCTCAAGTTCCATTACAAGATCATGCGCCAGCCATAAGATCAACATGTTAGTAATAACTGGGAGGGGGGGTGAATCAGTGGGCTCAAACATTTATCCAATTTAAACTTTAATCCACCAATTATTACTTCTCAAATTATTAAGTCCCAACAAGATGCATGCCTTTGAAATATTTGAAACAAATAACTGTCTATCAATTTACCTTGTCTGTCCTGTTTCTCCTTGATAACTGATAAGCAGTAAATTGTATTTACCGATACTTAGTAAATATGCAGAGTATACTAGTCAATCCATAAATGCATATGTAGAATGTAAAACACTAAATTAATTAACCATACACACATAACACAAGGATTTTAACATGGAAACCTTGTTAAGGGAAAAACCACTGCAACTGGTACCCCAAATTTTCACTCTTCTAAAGTGAGCCCTGTTAGGAGCCAACCCTATTAAAGGTTACAAACACACTGTTAAGTGTGACCTTGTTAGAGGATTTTCAATACATAGGTTGTCACTAAGTATCTGGCATCTATGCTACCATCCTTGAATCAGTCTCATGACTGTCAATAGGCTTTATGCTAAATCTTACTACCATCCTTGAATCAGCCTCCTTCTTAGACTGTCAATAGGCTTTAGGTAAGACCGGTGCTACTATCATGAGTCAGCATTCTGGTAATCTGTTAGGATATACCTCAATTACAAAAGATTGTTAAGTCCTGCTTTGTTAAGAGACTTTAATGCTTCAATGGTTAAACTGAAACAAAATGACCTGTTTCTAATGCAACTGAATTGCAGATTTTCAGATCTATTTACTTACAATGTACTTCTAATCAATGTATCAATTTAATTCCTTTGTACTTAACTCTTTCTACTTTTTGATGTTGTGATTCACTATCTGTTGGTGTCTGCAGAATGCTTTAGCTCTCCCTCAGCTTGATTGATCAGGACTGCATGAAGTTAATCCTTCATCAATTTCTCTTCAGCATCTTCTATCAGTTCACTCCCCTATGTATCTGATTGCATATCGACCACACTGGAATGAATTATGCTAGTCTCTTAAATAGACATGATTTTCCTTAATTCTAGGTTCTTTGATTCTTGATTCTTGGCGTAAAAAACAATCTAGCCAAATTGATTTATGGCTTTAACTCCTGATTTATCTCGTAGTTATCTTCTTGTCAACTGTACAAATCACTTACTTAACTATGGTCAAATAAAACAAAAAAAATAACCAGTTAAGTCTATCCTTTAGCTCTACCAGATAGATATTTTATCATTTTCTGATCTCTCTATTCCGTCGGTCAATTCTGCAGTTTGTCACCGGTGACAATTGCCAGTTCTGTCAGTGTCGCTGCAGTTAGCTTCAGGATCTCCGTCCGTTGGGCATCATTGGATCTTTGTTTGTCATGAAACATTGGATCTTTACTTTGTTGGGCAACATTGGATATTTTCTCATCGGGCATCATGTGATTCTGCTTCATCAGGCAACACTATCTTCTGCTTGTTGGGCTTCACTGTGACTTTAATCTCTGTCATTACCGATGGTGTGCACTCTGCCAGTGTAGTCTGTCACTTAGTGAATACTAGACTTTTATGCATTGCTGGAAGCATAACATTTATTCCATTGGTTCTCTTAAGTCTTTGGCATGATCATACAAATGATATCAAGTTGACATCAATGAAAATATAAACCATTAACTGATTTAATGTCTTGCATAATCTTCAACTTAATATAGTCAATCATTTAATTAGTTACATGTCATCAATCTCTCTCTTTGGCATTGATGGCAACATGCTATATTATCACACTATACTATTTCTAATACAATATGAAATACAATTGTTGAGATTCATCAAATCACCAAAAAGTTTGCTTTGATAACCGATAAAATGTCTGACCGTCGGTAAGCTCTGTGTAAGTTTAGATTTGATTCTTGCAGCTTTCCTTTTTCTACTTTTGATGTGTTGTGACCTCTATTGGTGTCAATTTTCTCTTTGACTATTCTCCATCTTTGATGTCACTATCTTTTATTTGTAACTTTTATACAAATACTCTCCCTTTGGATATGATCTCTCCCTGTTTGGAGTAATCTGATAATGAATAGTTTCTGATGATAATATGGAAAACATTCTCTCTCTTTGACAACACTACCAAACAAATATTTTACAAATATCTGACATTCTGTCAACTAAATCCTTCTTTCCATAATATATTCCTTGAATTTCCTTTATCAATTGTCAATATAACTATCTTCTCTAGTGCTTGGTTCTGATATATACCTTTCTATATACAGATTTAGTGTTGAAGTTCAGCTTCTACTTGCATCAGTCATGATTAATATTCTAATAATATATGGTTGATGCAGCCTTCGGTCTTTTTAGTGACTGTTAGACATGGGTTTGACCCCTAGTCTCTTTCTCAAGTACTCAAATGTATCCTTGGGTAGTGGCTTGGTGAATATATTAGCCAATTGTTCTTTTGATTGCACATATTCAAGTATCACCTCTTTTTCTTGGACTTGTTCTCTCAAATAATGATACTTGATGGCAATGTGTTTAGTCTTTGCATGCATGACTGGATTCTTTAAAATATTTATTGCACTGGTGTTATCACAATAAATAACTACTGGTTCTTTGATCTTCATATGCATGCCTTCCAGCAGCTGTTTGATCCATGCAATATTTGAGCAGTTTGCAGCAGCAACAACATATTCTGCTTCTGCAGTAGATTGAGAGATGCATCCTTGCTTCTTGCTAATCTAGGTGACAAGTCTGTCACCCATAAAGAATGCTTCTCTAGTTGTGCTCTTTCGGTCATCAAGATTCCCAGCCCAATCAGCGTCGGTAAACACTTTTAGTTTAAATTTTCCTTCTCTTCTATACCATAAGCCAAATTCCTCAGTATTCTTTAGATATCTTAGTATTATTTTCACAGCAGTTATGTGTGATTCCCTGGGGTTAGCAGAAAATCTAGCAACAATTCCTACTGCTTGTGCAATATCTAGTCTAGTGTGTACAACATATATGAGTTTTCCTATCATGGATCTGTCTAAAGTCTGATTTACCTCTGTTGTCTTGTCTTCTTTTGTTAATTTGCATCCAGTAGCCATCAATGTTCCAATAGGTTTGGAATCTTCCATCTTGAATATTTTTAGAACCTCTTTGATGTATTTGGATTGTGTAATGAAAATACCTTCACTTTGTTGAATGATTTGCAGACCAAGAAAGAACTTGATCTCTCCAAACATAGACATCTCAAATTCCTTGCTCATCTCATTAGCAAATGATTTTCATAGAATATCATTGCCTCGAAATATAATGTCATCAACAAATATTTCAGCAATCAAAGTGTTAGCATTAGTATCTTCTTTTAAATATAGATTACTGTTCTCACTAGTCCTTATAAATCCAATACTTATTAGATAGGAATGAAGTCTTTCATACTAGGCTCTGGGAGCTTGTTTTAATCCATACAATGCTTTGTGAAGTCTACATACCATGTTCCTCTTGTCTGGATCTACAAACCCTTCTAGTTGTTCAATATATACCTCTTCTTCAAGTATTCCATTTAGGAATGTTGACTTGACGTCCATTTGATATACTTTGAATCCTTTATATGTAGCATAAGCAATTAAAATTCTTCCTCCTTCTAGCCTAGCAACGGGTGAAAAGGTTTCTCCATAGTCTATACCTTCCTCTTGTGCATACCCCTTGCATACTAGTCTTTCTTTGTTCCTTGTGACTTCTCCATTCTCATTCAGTTTGTTCTTGAATATCCATTTTGTACCGATGACATTCTTTTCATCTGGTCTTGGCACAAGTGACCATGTCTTGTTCTTTTCAATATGTTCAATCTCATCATTCATAGCACTTATCCATTCTTCATTATCTAGTGCAGCATTGACAGACTTTGGTTTAAACTCACAAATTAAGCAATTTGAGTTTAAAGACTTACTCCTTGTTCTTGTACCAGCTTTCTTATCTCCTATGATCTAGTCCTCTGGATGGTTCCTTCTTACATATCTTGCAAGTATAGGTACAACTCTTTGTATATCATCTTTATCTTCATTACCTTCCACATTATCTTGATCATTAATCTGACCATCGGTAACAACATTCTGACCGTCGGTTGCAATATTCTGTTGTTCTAGATTTATGCATTGTTACTCAGGTAGAGTTGTGGGTCCTTCATAGTATACAAATTTGTTGTAGTCTTCAGGTTCTTTTGTGTTGTCCAACTCATTCTTTTTTGCAAATTCATCAATCTTTACATTTGCACTTTCAACTATTTTGTTAGAAGCCTTGATTAGACATTTAAAAACTTTTCTTTTGTTAGAATACCCTAGAAAAATTCCTTCATCACTTTTGGCGTCAAGTTTTCCATTTCTATCAAGACTTCCAAATATTTTGAAGTAACTTACATTGGGCGTTTTACCATACCATAGCTCATAAGGAGTCTTCTTTGATTCCTTTCTTAATTGTACTCTATTAAGTGTGTAGATAGCAGTGCTAATAGCTTCCCTCCAGAAGATCTGGGTGATGTTCTTCTTGATCATCAATGTTCTTGCACAATCAACTATTGATTTGTTCCTTCTTTCAGCAATTCCATTTTGTTGTGGTGTTCTTGGTGCAGAAACCTATCTTTTTATACCATTCTCATTATAGAAATTAGTGAATTCATCTAATATAAATTCTCCTCCTCTATGTGATCTCAAACATTTTAGATCCTTACCACTTTGTTTCTCTACCATAGATTTATACCATTTAAACATCTTGAATGCTTCAAATTTTTCTTTTAAAAACATGACTATCATCATTCTAGAATAATCATCAACAAAGAGAATAAAGTATCTATCTCCATAATAGCTCTTTTTCCTCATAGGTCCACATAAATCAGTATGGAATAATTCTGGAATATCATCAGATGTATGGGTTTTTATTTTGAAACTAGACCTTGTCATTTTACCTCTTTGACAGTTCTTGTACATGATGTTGTCTGGCTTTGTCATCGTCGGTAAGCCTCTTACACTTCTTTTCCTGCTTATCTTCATCATGTTGTCAAAGTTTACATGACACAACCTTTTGTGCCACAACCATATGTCCTCGTTTCTAGTCATCAAAGAAGTGGGGTTAGTATCATTTAGATAGAATAAATTACCTTTGGTCTGTTCACCGGTACCAATCAGTGTTCCTAATTCATTGAAGATCTTTGCCTTCTTGTTCTCAAATGCTACTTTATGACTTGAATCATTTAGCTGAGAAACACTCAATAGGTTATAATTCAATCCTTTTACCCAATAAGTATTTTCACATTTAATCAGGTTATTCAGCATTACTATTCCTTTACCTTCGATTTGACAAGGAGAATCATTTCCCATTCTTATTGTACCACCTTTATAGTTTTCAAAAGTTTCAAACTTTTCTTTGTCACCAGTCATATGGTGAGTGTAGCCACTATCTATAATCCAGATATCATTTTTGCTAATCTTAGATATGAGTGTAGTTTCTTCATACCTTTCATCTTCATCGGAATCATCCTTCACAGCTACAAACACTATCTCAACATCATCATCTAGTTCTGTGTCAGTATCTTCATCTTTGCAAGCAGCTAGATAGCTAGCCTTTTTGCCTTTGTCCTTGTAATCTTGGGTATCACTTCTTTCTAATCATCGATAACCTCTGTAATCTTTGTTATCACCTCTATCAGATTTCTTCTCAAAAGATTTGTTATCACTTTTGTCATCCCTTTTATTAGGACATCTTGCAGCAAAGTGTCCAATCTCTTTACAATTAAAACATACAAGTGGTTACTTACCTTTGTATCTACCTTTGCCTCTTAGCATTCTTCTTTCCATGAGTGCTTCAATTTCATCTAGATCTTCTTCTTCACTTTCGCTTTCTCTATCTTTTCTAGATGAGTGTCTTTGACTAGATTTTGTTATTCTCACAGAAGACTTGAATGCAGACTCTAAGCTTGGTGAGACACTATTATCAAAGTTATTCATCTCAAATGAAATCAGTCTACCAATCAGGCTATCAAGAGTGACTGTATTATTTTCTACTACTCTCATTTCTAGAATGGAAGAGACTCTAATAGAATATATAGGTAATAAGGTTCTTAGGATTTTACTTACCACTATCTCCTCTTCAAGTGTACCTCCAACACCGCATATAGCATTGACTACTTCTTTTATTCTAGTGTTGTACTATGTGATGTTTTCACCTTCTTTCATTCTGAGATCATCAAACTTTCCTCTAAGGCTTTCTTCCTTGGCTCTCAAAACATTTACATCACCTCCATGTACAAGTTTCAATTTGTCCCACATTGTCTTTGCATTTTTGCAATCTTTGACATCTTCAAATTCAGCATCAGAGAGTGAGGCTGAAAGCTCTATAACCATGTAGTTATGTTCATG